>JAEUYN010001283.1:0-37850 GCA_018257835.1 Euura lappo
CGTGATCACTGACAAAATATTATTGATACATGCATTGAGGTTATGGTATTACCAAACGACTTTCTTCGATCGATTTCTCTATCGACCGTGAGTCAAGAACTAGATAGATCATAGATTGACATTTTATTACGGCGATCCGCGATAGCGCTGATGGGCGGCCATATTGTGAAATCACTTCGCGACCTAATTTATTTATACCGACCGAGTCAGAGATCGGATTCGGCTCAAAATCAATAGGGGTCGAGATTTGCACGGAATATAACCAGGATTCAAATATCAAGTCGATACGTAAAGCCGCTCGATCGGAATCGGTTGGCAAAGCCAGCGTCTAGCGAAAAAATTGACTGGAGAAGACGAAGAAGAAGATGCTTTTTCATCAACTTTCGACATTAATATCTCGCGAACCAGTTGACCGATTATGATCAAATTTATACAGCAAGGTCATGTGGTGGGGGACTTTCTATCCTGTGAATTTTATCGGAAAATATTCATGCGTTCCGGAGTTATGATCACCGTGCTTACAGGTATGAAGGTTCGTCCCAGAAAATAACTTCGGGCTAGCTCTCGCGCCTTCGGGTACTTGGCGGCGATTCGCTGCCGCGAATCTTGACACGTGATCTTTAGACCAGCCCATACACAATACTACAACCCGAACACGGTATACGTCATATTGTACGTCACGTTGATGCGACGTTTACACGTGCTCGAATTATCAACGTGTTTACACGTGGTTTGCACGAATGTTCGACGATTAAATATCATAATAGTTACGTGTGTTTTACACGATTTCTAGGCGCGTGGATGACAGAATTAATTTTTGCGTTCAATCAACGCTTAAACTTACACGAATTATCAACGTGTTTACACGTGATTTACACGAATATTCGACGGGTGAATATCAGAGTAGTTACGTGTGTTTTACACGATAAACAGACGCGTGAATGAAACGATTAATTTTTGTATTCGATCAACGCTTACATTTCTACGGATAATCAACGTGTTTACACGTGATTTACACGAATATTCGACGGATAAATATCAGATTAGTTACGTGTGTTTTACACGATAAACAGACGCGTGGATCAAACGATTAATTTTTGCATTCGATCAACGCTTACATTTCTACGGATAATCAACGTGTTTACACGTGATTTACATGAATATTCGACGGATACATATCAGAGTAGTTACCTGTGTATTACACTATTACTAGACGCGTGTAATACACAATTAATTTTTGTGTTGAATCAACGCTTGAACTTACACGAATTATCAACGTGTTTACACGTGATTTACACGAATATTCGACGGGTAAATATCAGAGTAGTTACCTGTGTTTTACACGATCACTAGACGCGTGAATTACACAGTTGATTTTTGCGTTGAATCAACGCTTGAACTTACACGAATTATCAACGTGTTTACACGTGATTTACACGAATATTCGACGGGTGAATATCAGAGTAGTTACGTGTGTTTTACACGATAAACAGACGCGTGAATGAAACGATTAATTTTTGGATTCGATCAACGCTTACATTTCTACGGATAATCAACGTGTTTACACGTGATTTACATGAATATTCGACGGATAAATATCAGAGTAGTTACCTGTGTATTACACTATTACTAGACGCGTGAAATACACAATTAATTTTTGTGTTGAATCAACGCTTGAACTTACACGAATTATCAACGTGTTTACACGTGATTTACACGAATATTCGACGGGTAAATATCAGAGTAGTTACCTGTGTTTTACACGATCACTAGACACGTGAATTACACACTTGATTTTTGCGTTGAATCAACGCTTGAACTTACACGAATTATCAACGTGTTTACACGTGATTTACACCAATATTCGAAGGGTAAATATCAGAGTAGTTACCTGTGTTTTACACGATCACTAGACACGTGAATTACACAGTTGATTTTTGCGTTGAATCAACGCTTGAAATTACACGAATTATCAACGTGTTTACACGTGATTTACACGAATATTCGACGGGTAAATATCAGAGTAGTTACCTGTGTTTTACACGATCACTAGACGCGTGAATTACACAGTTGATTTTTGCGTTGAATCAACGCTTGAACTTATACGAATTATCAACGTGTTTACACGTGATTTACACCAATATTCGACGGGTAAATATCAGAGTAGTTACCTGTGTTTTACACGATTACTAGACGCGTGAATTACACAATTAATTTTTGCGTTGAATCAACGCTTGAACTTACACGAATTATCAACGTGTTTACACGTGATTTACACGAATATTCGACGGGTAAATATCAGAGTAGTTACCTGTGTTTTACACGATCACTAGACGCGTGAATTACACAGTTGATTTTTGCGTTGAATCAACGCTTGAACTTACACGAATTATCAACGTGTTTACACGTGATTTACACGAATATTCGACGGGTAAATATCAGAGTAGTTACCTGTGTTTTACACGATTACTAGACGCCTGAATTACACAATTAATTTTTGCGTTGAATCAACGCTTGAACTTACACGAATTATCAACGTGTTTACACGTGGATGCAACGTCAAATTATCGTTTAGAAAAAATAACGGTATACACGTGATTTCTCAACGTTAGATTCACGTGTATAAAACGTGGATGGAAAACTTGTGGATGGATAAACGTGTAATTTTTCCACCAACACCATATTTCCACCAATTTTACGTGGAATAAACGTGGTCTACACCATCTTGTGTTTACTGGGTCGTACAAACCTCAGGAAGGAAGAAAAAATCGAAAGAAAGTATAATTTATCATTCGAGTAAAAATTCTCCCATATCAATTAATTGATTGATGATTCGTATAGTCCGTCAAATTTCAAACAATTACCAATTTCTGTTAGATTTATATCATGAGAAGTTAATCGTCAGCGTCGCAAAATTTTACCATCGTAGAATCTTTTCCGCAGCGCGATTAGAGGTTACTCGTCAGCGTCGCAGATTTTACTATCGCAGATTCGTTTTCGCATCGCGATTTCTTCCAGATTCATATGAGGGGTTAATCGTCAGCGTCGCCGATATCACCATCGCCAGCGTCGCAGATTTCACCATCGCAGATTCTTTTCCGCATTGCAATTTCTGTGAGATTCATATGAGAGGTTAATCGTCAGCGTCGCAGATTCTTTTCCGCATTGCAATTTCTTCCAGAATGAATATGATATGAATATGAATATAGATATTACCATCGCAGATTTTCTGTCGCATCGCAATTTCTGTTAGAAGAAGTTGATCGTCAGCGTCGCAGAAATTTACCATCGCAGAATCTTTTCCGCATCGCGATTAGAGGTTACTCGTCAGCGTCGCAGATTTTATTAATCATCAGCGTCGCCGATATCACCATCGCCAGCGTCGCAGATTTCACCATCGCAGATTCTTTGCCGCATTGCAATTTCTGTGAGATTCATATGAGAGGTTAATCGTCAGCGTCGCAGATTCTTTTCCGCATTGCAATTTCTTCCAGAATGAATATGATATGAATATGAATATAGATATTACCATCGCAGATTTTCTGTCGCATCGCAATTTCTGTTAGAAGAAGTTAATCGTCAGCGTCGCAAAAATTTACCATCGCAGAATCTTTTCCGCATCGTGATTAGAGGTTACTCGTCAGCGTCGCAGATTTTACTATCGCAGATTCTTTTTCGCATCGCAATTTCTTCCAGATTCATATGAGAGTACCATCGCAGATTTTCTGATCGCAATTTCTTCCAGATTCATACGAGAGGTTAATCGTCAGCGTCGCACATTTTACCATCGCAGATTCATTTTTGCATCGCGATTTCTTCCTCATCGCAATTTCTTCGTCGCAGGTTAAATCCAAAGTGTAGTTTATTCTTTCGATCGGTTAGGTCAGGTTCGCAGTGACAGTTTTGACAGTTCAGCCGTAGGGTTGCAGTGACAGTTCACGGCGCCTCGCTACACCTCTGCCTCGACTACGGTTCGTGCTGAAACATCGCACTCGGCCTAACAACGCCTCACATTTCGCCCTTGTATCGAAATGTACTATTGCATCGCAGCTTCTTTCTCGCATCGAAATTCCTGTTAGATTCATATGCGAGGTTGATCGTCAGCGTTGCAAATTCGATCGCCGCAGGGCCTTTTTCTATCGCAATATTCCTGTGAGATTCATATGAGAGGTTGATCGTCAGCGTCGCAGATTTTACCGTCCAGCTTCTTCTTCGCATCGCACTTTCTGTTAGATTCATATAAGAGGTTGCAATTTCTCTTCGATCCATATGCGAGGTTACAGATTTTACAAGCACGGATTCTTTTCCCATCGCAATTCCTGTTCAATCTATATCACAGGTTACAGATTTAACTATCGCAGCTCCTTCTTCAGCTCGCATTTCCTGTTAGATTCATATAAGAGGTTGATCGTCAGCGTCGCAGATTTTAAGATCACTGATTCTATTCTCATCGTCATTCCTGTACGATTTATATTACAGGTTACAGATTTTACCTTCGCAGATTCTTTTTCGTATTGCAATTTCTCTTCGATCCGTCCAGCTT
The DNA here is from genome assembly GCA_018257835.1 of Euura lappo. NCBI lineage: Eukaryota > Metazoa > Arthropoda > Insecta > Hymenoptera > Tenthredinidae > Euura > Euura lappo. Next base: position 4,544 of record JAEUYN010001283.1, read on the forward strand.
CTTCTTCGCATCGCACTTTCTGTTAGATTCATATAAGAGGTTATTCGTCAGCGTCGCAGATTTGACCATCGCAGATTATTTTCCCCTATATCGCAATTCCTGTTAGATTCATATGAGAGGTTAATCGTCAGCGTCGCAGATTTTAAGATCACTGATTCTATTCCCATCGTCATTCCTGTACGATTTACATTACAGGTTACAGATTTTACCTTCGCAGATTCTTTTTCGTATTGCAATTTCTCTTCGATCCATATGCGAGGTTACAGATTTTACAAGCACGGATTCTTTTCCCATCGCGATTCCTGTTCAATCCATATCACAGGTTACAGAATTGACACTCGCAGCTCCTTCTTTAGCTCGCATTTCCTGTTAGATTCAGATGAGAGGTTGATCGTCAGCGTCGCAGTCCTGTTTGATCCATAATATTAGAGGTTACAGATTTTACAATCACAGCTTCTTTTTTGCATAGCAATTCCTGTTCAATTCGTATGAGAGGTTAATCGTCAGCGTCGCAGATTTCCCGTATCCGTGTTACTCAAGGTTCGCAGTTTCTTTATCACATCGCAGTTTATTTTTCTGATCGGTTAGATTTAAAACGGTGATCTGACAGTTCAGCCGTAGGGTCACAGTGACAGTTGGCAGCTCTCAGCTCATTTCAGACGCACGTCCGATCCGCACAGCCAATCGCAGCGCGAATAAAGCGGTGATATCGAACCCGCGCGAATATTCGACCATCGGCCGCATTCGGGTGTGACACCAACTTTTTACTACAGGGATTTCTTTATCACATCGCAGTTTATTTTTCTGATCGGTTAGATTTAAAACGGTGATCTGACAGTTCAGCCGTAGGGTCACAGTGACAGTTGGCAGCTCTCAGCTCATTTCAGACGCACGTCCGACCCGCACAGCCAATCGCAGCGCGAATAAAGCGGTGATATCGAACCCGCGCGAATATTCGACCATCGGCCGCATTCGGGTGTGACACCAACTTTTTACTACAGGGACTAGCATCGCACGCGCGCGCTTCGCGCGCGCCTCATTTCACCTTAATTGCCCTATTTTACACATTTTCTTATTTACTGTGTTCAGCTAACTTTGAAGTCTGACAGTTCTCAATTGACTTCAGACTGTACTTCAGACTCAGTTCTGACAGCTGGCAGTATTTTCGCCATTGGCCAGCTCAGGTTGGGTCAGGTCATGTTAGATTTCTGAGAAGGTAATTTTTTTCATAATTTTATTCAAATTTTCGAATATTTCTCCCTGACGGTTTTAACTCTGACGAATAATACCATCCTGACAAAAGCCGTAACAGTTCTCACTATCATCCCACTTCAGACTTACACGGAGAAAAGATTATATCAACCACTACCACAAAAATATAATGAATAGTCCCATACCGTATAGGAGGATTGACTTTTGTCGGAAATGTGATAATTATTGATATATACTGTATTAAAAGGATCCCTCAACGTCACATAATATACACAAAGTAATATTATAATGGCTATCAAAATGTATTAGACGGTATCATTGAAAATATAGTAGCGTTCTGAACCAGTGGTATAATACCCATTGCCATACTATTGTGTAACGTCAGTCAGTCGGTGTAAGAGTCGACAGCTACTAATATGATGCTGTTCCGCATCAGCCGCATAGTACCCATTGGCATACTATTTTGTAACGTCAGTTAGCCGCATGGTATTCATTGACATACTGTACAGTAGCTATAATTATACTCTTCCGATGTGACAGCAAGCCAAAATGAGGATTCTTGATATGTGCAAATGAAGACTAGTGCTATACAGGCTTATACATACTGTGAGTCAGTATAGTTGTCTCTTAAAGTATCCTCGTAGTGACTGTGACTGAGTATATAGCTCTCTTACATCGTTACTCGTGTAATAGGTATTATGGAATTAGGTAAATACGACAAGCCTTGTGTTACGGGTTAATAAGGTTTTTTATTCAGCATTGGGGTAACAAATCACTCTCAATGGTATAATATGGTTTGGTTGACAAACAATGGTTGGATTGACTTAATAGAATATTCAGACAGGGATTTCACATCCATAATTGAGCCGTTCGCTGTAACAACAACTCAAGTCGACTCAAGTGATTTCTTGGGAGACGCTTATCTCGGTGTTCCAGACACTATTAGCTATATTCCCTGTAAATTTGTGATGTTTCTGTTGACTTTTAACGCTATGATGACCATAACAAGCGGCACCCGCATCGTGCTCGAGGTACCACCGTCGAATCTTCAATCGCCTATGTTCGGCCAAAACTTAAGTCGACTTAAGTTGTTGTTGCAGCGAACGGCTCAATTTAGCAATGTATAATGTAACCGTTTGATTATACAGGAACCAATTACTTGAACACCCACTTTTCTGCAACTGCACAGTCTAAACAATCGCGATTTCTACGACAGACGTAAGAGACGTCTTCACGTTCCTCTGTCCAACGGATAACTTTCGAAGGCATAGACCAATTACCTATGGCTGAATCGTATGGTACAGTAGTGGGGGGCTGGAACTCAGCAGTATGAGAACGAACCTCATACTGTATAGAAGTAGCTCCCACGGGTTATACAATCATTCTTCAATTAAATAAAAATAGTTTGAATCTGTATGACTTTAATTCTTAGCGGCGTCTGCTGTTCGCTGCCATGTCGATTATGAGGGCAAAAACTCGACTGTATGAGAATGATTATCATACTTTATAGAAGTGGCTACAACGTGTTGTATAGCTGTTTTTCGACAATATGTAGACACTTGAAATCTGTAAGATATGACGTGGTGTCATACCCGAGTATCATTGATTACCACGCGGCTTATAACCTATTAAATAACTTTGGCACTATACGATATACTGCAGAAGCAAATGTATCCTATATCAAGTATAACAAGTAATGTATTTCTCCGTATTATACATGATATTATGAATATCTCACATGTAACTATGAAGAATAAAAGAACGTTTTATACACGACAGTATGGAGTCTTAATACTACGTATAATAATCTTTAAGGTTCTGATCCAACAATAATTATTAATACATCTGCAGTGGAAAATATATTCGTATATTTTCCATCCAAATCTCCTATTGCTAATATTGAAATATGCGTTTCCCATACTTGTGGTAAATATTCCTATACCCATTGAAGCTTGATTCGTATATTCTTATTACCAGTGAACATGTGTATTGCACCAAAGCTCGAACTCCGATATAAGTCGATCCTATTATACCACTTATGACAGTGATTGTCATAATCTTTTCTCCGTGTAGTCCTGACAGCTGGCAGTATTTCACGCCATCAGTTAGGTTAGGTCAGATTCATATGAGAGGTTAATCTCCAACGTCGCAGATTTTACCATCGCAGATTCTATTTCGCATCGCGATTTCTTTCAGATTCATATGAGATATTGATTGTCAGCGTCGCAAATTTTGCAATCGCAGATTCTTTTTCCTATTGCAATCCCTGTTAGATTCATATGAGAGGTTAATATCAAGCGTCGCAGATATTACCATCGCAGATTTTTTCTTCTATCGGAATATGCCTCTTAGATTCATATGAAAGGTTCATCGTCAGCGTTGCAGATGTCATCTCATCAGTGTCGCAGATATTACCATCGCAGATTCTTTTTCCTATTGCAATTCCTGTTAGATCAATATCAGAGGTTCATTGTCAGTGTTGCAGATTTTACCATCGCAGATTGTATTTTCTATCGCGATTCCTGCTGGTTTCATACGAGAGGTTAACCGTCAGCGTCGCAGATTTCACCATCGCAGATTCTTTTTCCTATTGCAGTCGGATTCATGTGACAGGTTCATCGTCAGCGTTGCAGATTTTACCGTCGCAGGTTCTTGTTTCTATCGCGATCCCTGTTCAATTCATATGAGAGGTTAATCTTCAGCGTCGCAGATATTACTATCACAGATTCTCTTTTCTATCGAAATATTCCTTTCAGATTCATATGAGAGGTTTATCGTCAGCGTTGCAGATTTTACTATTGCAGATTCTTTTTTCTATCGAAATATTCCTCTCAGATTCATATGAGAGGTTCATCGTCAACGTTGCAGATTTTACTATCGCAGATTCTTTTACCCATTGCTATTCATGTTAGATCAATATGAAAGGTCAATTGTCAGCGTTGCAGATTTTACCATGGCAAATTCTTTTCCCTATTGCAATTCCCGTTAGGTTCATATGAGAGGTTAATCGTCAGCGTCGCAGATTTCACCATCGCAGATTCTTTTCCCTATTGCAATTCCTGTCAGGTTCACATGAGAGGTTAATCTTCATCTTCAGCGTCAGCCACAGGTATTTCCATGAAAGATTCTTTTTCCTATCGCAATAATCCTGTTAGACTCGTATGAGAGGTCCATCGTCAGCGTTGCAGATTTTACCATCGCAGATTCTTTTCCCTGTTGCAATTCCCGCAGGTTCTTTTTTCTATCGCGATCCCTGTTAGATTCATATGAGAGGTTAATCGTCAGCGTCACAGATTTTACCATCGCAGATTCTTTTACCTATTGCTGTTCAGACATTCCCGCAGGTTCTTTTTTCTATCGCAATCCCTGTTAGATTCATATGAGAGGTTAATCGTCAGCGTCACAGATTTCACCATCGCAGATTCTTTTTCCTATTGCAATTTGTGTCGAATTCATGTGAGAGGTTCATCATTAGCGTTGCAAATTTTACCGTCGCAGGCTCATTTTCCTATCGCGATCCCTGTTAGATTCATATGAGAGGTTAATCTTCAGCGTCGCAGATATTACTATCGCAGATTCTTCTTTGAATCGAAATATTCCTCTTAGATTCATATGAAAGGTTCATCGTCAGCGTTGCAGATTTCATCTAGTCAGCGTCGCAGATATTAGCATTGAAGATTCTTTTCCCTATCGCAAGTATCCTGTTAGATTCATATGAAAGGTTCATCGTCAGCGTTGCAGATTTTAAAGTCGCAGGTTCTTTTTCCTATCGAAATCCCTGTTAGATTCATATGAGAGGTTAATCTTCAGCGTCGCACATATTACTATTGCAGATTCTTTTTTCTATCGAAATATTCCTCTCAGATTCATATGAGAGGTTCATCGTCAACGTTGCAGATTTCACTATCGCAGATTCTTTTACCCATTGCTATTCATGTTAGATCAATATGAAAGGTCAATTGTCAGCGTTGCAGATTTTACCATCGCGAATTCTTTTCCCTATTGCAATTCCCGTTAGGTTCATATGAGAGGTTAATCGTCAGCGTCGCAGATTTCACCATCGCAGATTCTTTTCCCTATTGCAATTCCTGTCAGGTTCACATGAGAGGTTAATCTTCAGCGTCAGCGTCAGCCACAGGTATTTCCATGGAAGATTCTTTTTCCTATCGCAATAATCCTGTTAGACTCGTATGAGAGGTCCATCGTCAGCGTTGCAGATTTTACCGTCGCAGATTCTTTTCCCTGTTGCAATTCCCGCAGATTCTTTCTCTAATCGCAATTCCTGTTAGATTCATATGAGAGGTTAGTCGTCAGCGTCACAGATTTTACCATCGCAGATTCTTTTACCTATTGCTATTCATGTTAGATCAATATGAAAGATCAATTGTCAGCGTTGCAGATTTTACCATCGCAAATTCGTTTCCCTATTGCAATTCCTGTTAGGTTCATCTGAGAGGTTAATCGTCAGCGTCGCAGATTTTACCGTCGCAGGTTCGTCTTCCTATCGCAATAATCCTGTTAGATTCATATGAGAGGTTGATAGATTTTACCATCGCAGATTGTATTTCGTATCGCAATTCCTGTCAGATTCATACGAGAGGTTGATCGTCAGCGTCGCAGATTTCACCATCGCAGGTTCTGTTTCATATCGCGATTCCTGTTAGATTGATATGAGAGGATAATCGTCAGCGTTGCAGATTTTACCGTCGCAGGTTCTTTTCCTATGTTGACCGTCAGCGTCGTAGATTTGACCATCACAGGTACTTTTTCCTATTGAAATTTCTGTTAGATTTATATGAGAGGTTAATCGTCAGCGTCGCAGATTTTGCCATCGCAGATTTTTTTTCACATCGCAATTCCTGTTAGATTCATATGAAAGGTTAATCACCAGTGTCGCAGATTTTACCATCGCAGTTACCATGGCAGATTCTTTCTCGCATCGCAATTTCTGTTAGATTCATATGAGGGGTCAGCGTGGCAGATTTTACGACATCGCAGGTTCCTTTTCCCATCGTAATTCCTGTTCGATCCATATAAGAGGTTACAGATTTTACCATCGCATCTTCTTTCTCGCATCGTCTTGTCTTGTCTAATATTGTTATAGACATAATAAATACATCTATCTATCTATCTATCTATCTATCGAAATTCCTGTTAGATTCATATGCGAGGTTACAGATTTTACAATCACAGCTTCTTTTTCGCATGGCAATTCCTGTTCAATTCGTATGAGAGGTTAATCGTCAGCGTCGCAGATTTCCCGTATCCGTATTACTCAAGGTTCGCAGTTTCTTTATCACATCGCAGTTTATTTTTCTGATCGGTTAGGTCCGCAGTGACAGTTCTGACAGTTCAGCCGTAGGGTCACAGTGACAGTCGGCAGCTTTCAGCTCATTTCAGACGCACGTCCGACCCGCACAGCCAATCGCAGGGCGAATAAAACGGCGGCATCGAAAATCGAAAATCGACATCGAAATGCGAGAGCGCCGACTTCGGGCGCGAACATGAACTTTTTTAGAGAGGATCAATATTGAACGATTTGAAGGAATTAAGGTTAGTAGTTCGCTAATCGCTTGGTGAAAAAAAGTTTATATCTGACAATTCATAATTTAATGCATTCTTTATGCATTCTTCGGACTAAAACGACACTGCGAACGTCAGTTTGAGTTTCCGCTTCCATTCTTTGGCAAAAATACAATATAACGAAGGACATTTTCAATGCATCGGCTGCTCGCGTCACATGCAAGATCTGTAGATTTTTATTTGGAACCGATCTGGGGGGGCATAGCGGATAAAATTCTACCGACCCCCAAATAAGGGCCACCCTAATCTGCATTGCGATCTTTCCTCGCTTGAAATTGCTACATTTATAGCATGCTGTTATTGTAACGAGGGATTCGCCACCTGAAAATAACAGGGAATGAAAGGGAATGAAAGGGATCCGCAATCCTGAAAATAATATGTGCTATGGGTCTGCGTATTGGCGATGAGGCTCTCGATTCTGCAGCTAAGTGCGACAACGAGCGCGTCAAAGCGCGGATAGAAGATCGGGGTCCAAGAGGCACGGAATGCTGCGAGAAAGAATACTGACAAACCAAAATATAACTGGATTTTTTGTTTTAGATCAGTCAAACGGGCGCAATCGTGGGTACCGACGAAATACAGCCTCTTGCGGTCCAGCGCGTCAAGCGAGTACGCCTCAACGGATTGTCTCATGAAAATTTGTGTGGACACAAAAAATATGTAATTAAAAGGGCATTTTAATAGCTTTCATTGTTTCGGCACGAAAAATTCATGAAAATTCATTTTCAAAATCCCGCTAAAATAGACCTCCCCCCTTAAATCGTTGAACGAATTCACAACCTTAATTGAATTTATGCGCCTCGCCCGGAAGATTTAAGTAGGTATTTGACAAATACTTACGTCATGATACCAGATAACACTGTCTGGTGGCGGGTTGCTGTCAACTTCACAGACGAATTTAAGATCATCGCCTTCACGCAACTTTTCAGAATCATAGCCTTTGGCAACGTGGGCTATAACTACCGGTGCGTCTGTAACAATTAAGAGTGGAATCAACAGGTTTGAATTTCTACGAAGTCAATTTATTATTATATAATTAAATTATTGCGTGTAGCTGTAGCGTGCGGCTCCCTCAAAGGGCCTAGCTAGGGTTCCACATAAAAGGTTCCCCTGAACTGATTTGGACTCTTCATGCGCCAAATTGACGCGCTTCGTAAAAAACTGTGTTCTTCCAAATTTCAACCTCCTATCTTCACTATTACGCTTAGAACCTAGGAAAACATGATTTTTCGTTGTTTTTTCTTTGCGATTTTTGCGAGCAGATAGGCTATGAAAGTTCTGGATATCAGATCCCCTTACCGACACTTACCGACCGAGTTTAGCCGAGACGCGAACCACTTCTCGAAGGTTCTATGCTGACGTCGCACAGTGGCGCATTTTCACGAATTCGTGGCCAAAAATGAAACTAAAAATTTTCCCATGCAGGTATAACGACCACAGGGATTGGTTAAAAACTAAATTCTGCGTCATGAACTGACTGTCCCGACCCTTTGTTCCTCATAGTCCCATAGATATTTCAGTTCAAAGTCGACCTTTGGCGGTGACGGTCGTACACGTCAGCCGCGCTGTGTTATTAACCGCAAGTTTGAACATTTATAGAGTTGTTATACAAAGTGATAATCAATTTCTGCAAAATGGATGCCCTTCCTCAAGATATGTAGAAAATTTTGCCTACTTAACAATTAAAAAATATTATTTGTTGTTCATGTTATCGTAGTTTAACGATAGTCGTGTAAAGTGCTTTTGTTCCGAAGTAAATATTGACTTTGCATAGACTTTTAGTATCCACTCACAAGCGATCACACGTTGGTTTTTGTCTTAAATCGTAGCTTAGAATCTCACCTTTCGAATGGCGTGTATATGAAAGTGCGCAAACGTGCGCGGCGTGGTCCAGAGCGATTTTTGTGAGCTTACGCGTGATCCGAGAAGGCCCCCAGCGCTCGTTCGGCGCGGGCGCAGGCGCGTGGTTAGCCGAGCTGGGCCAGTAGATCGCCTACCTGAGCTGCAGCTGCTTGACCCTACGCGGACTCGGTCGACTGGTTTTATACTCTGACAATAGATTCGAAATATAATATATTGTTAGCGAAAAATTCGGATACCTGATTCTGCTCACGTAGAATTAGTTTCCGCGAAGGAAAAGGATTCATGATAAATTTAGCATTGTATTCGGAGCACTAAATCTATTCTAACGAAGTATATGACCAGGTGCACAAAGTTTAATCCTTATTCGTATTATTATACCATTAATTCATCATCAATAATAAATCATATTCTTTCTTTGTAGGTTCTGGAGGTTCTCTTATATCGTTCAAACGGAGGGAGATATTTTTAATCTTGGAAAAACATTTGGCGGCAGATATTAACGTCCAAGTAGAACATTTGGAACGAGAATTATCGACGAAAAGTAAATGTACCATTCGCATAAAATTAAGAGTGGCTGGACACAGATATAGCTTTTCCCGCTGATTCTGAACCGAAAGAACCCAGTACACGTGGTCGTCCCTCGCTGGAGTTTGCTGAATTAAGTGAGCGATCGAAACGACGAAAAACAGAAGAACTTCGTCAAACTCATACCGCTGAGGAATTGTGCTATGCAGCGCAAATGAGTCTCCGCTCTTCAGAAGAAGTAATGTCGTCGAAAAAGGTTAAAGACGTTATAATACCCGCACCTTCACCCACATTATCGAGGACACAGCATACTCCGCTATCAATAGATGAAGCTCTTTCCATTATCGTCGAAGCCAAACTTACCAGACATCAGTACAATGTGATAAGAAATTCGATGAAAAGGCATAACTGCCACCTATATCCACGCTACGATGCAATTAGAGAGGCCAAAGCATTATGTTACCCACCACGATCTAGTATATCCGTTACCGAAAATTCTGCTGAAATCAAGCTACAAGACTTACTGGACCACACATGCAAGCGTATTATTGTTAGTCAGAGAGAAGTTCTAAAATCAGGGCATATCGACAAGCTGGCAAATGCTGAATTAATCTGTAAATGGGGGTGTGATGGAAGTTTCGGCCAAGGCGTATACAAACAGAAATTTCAGGACGACAGTAATTCCGATGGAAATATGTTCCTGACATCTTTTGTACCGTTACAACTCAGATTTTTCGAGAGTGAATCTATGGACTCCGGTTGTAAAGTTTTTTGGAAAAATCCGAGGCCTTCATCTCCTCGCTATTGCCGGCCTATCAGAATGCAATTTCTGCACGTAAATACAGAATCTACGATAAATGAAGCGGAGTATATTGAGGAACAAATCTCATCCTTAAAACAATTGAAAATTGGAATTGATGGCAGAGAAGTAACAGTTACTTATAAAATGCTGTTTACTATGATTGATGGAAAAGTCTGCAATGCTGTAACGTCTACAAAATCTGCACAGAGATGCTATTTGTGTGAAGCTACTTCAAAAAAATTCAACGACATTGATGCAATCCTGGAAAGAGAGGTGAATGAAGAGAACTTAAAATTCGGAATGTCTACATTACATGCATGGATCCGATTTTTTGAGTTCCTTTTGCATCTTTCTTACAAACTTGACCTGAAAAACGATTGACCACGAACCGCAGATGAAAAAAAGCTGGTTAGCGATCGAAAAGCACAGATTCAAAAATCTCTAAAGTCTGAACTGGGGTTGATAGTGGATCGCCCAAAGCCTGGGTATGGGAGTACCAACGATGGAAACACAGCACGGCGTTTTTTTGAAAACAGCGAAACAACGTCAGTGGTAACTGGCTTGGACGAAGATCTTATAAAAAGATTTCATGTTATTCTACAAGTTATCTCGAGTGGGTACGAAATCAACGTCGACAACCTTAAAGAATATGCTTTGGAAACTGCGAGACTGTACGTGCGTGATTATTCATGGTATTACATGCCAACAACCGTGCACAAAATATTAATCCATGGTCCTTTGATAATAGCTTCGGCTCTTTTACCTATTGGACAATTATCAGAGGAGGCTCAGGAAGCCAGAAATAAGGATGTTAAGAAATTTCGAGACGGATTTTCTCGTAAATCATCGCGTGAAAATACCATGCAGGATGTTTTGAATTGGCTGCTAGTGTCATCCGACCCATTCATCACAAACCTCAGGCAACTACCGCCAAAGAAATATAAACAGATGTCCCCAGAAGCTATTGCGCTACTAGCTGGAACGAATACGCCTGAGGCTCAACAAAATCTTTATCCGGATTCGGATTAAAATATTTTTTGTAATTTTCTGAAATAAATACTTTATTCACCATATCACTAGGGGACAATTGCTTTTTCATGAATTTCCCAATATATTTTTAATGTATAATAGCAGCCGCTATTTTTTTTTTTTTTTTTTTGAGTTTAGATATTGGATTCGTAATCAGCGCCCCCAAAAACATAAAGATAGTAGAATTTCGATTGAATTTATTGGAAAATTCTTGATCGTTGAATTACTCCATCGAGTTACCGAAGTACATACGCGATAAGAAGGCGGTTGTAAACATTAAGAATAACGACTCGTACTGTTTTCTTTGGTCGGTTACAGCTGCACTCTTTCCCACAGATATATAAATTCGAGTGTAACAAGTTCGAATCCACATTTCAGCTCAGTGCTAAGGTATGACGGATTAAATTTTCTAATGTCTCTGGACAGCATTCCGAAATTTGTAAAACTGAACAACCTTTCGATTAATGTTTATGGTATAGAACAAGACAGAGGTACTGAGTTCGTACCGATTGATTTAAGCCGGTACAAATCAGATAAGCCGGTCATTCATCTTCTCGTGGTAAAGACTGATTTGGACCATAATGATAACGATATAGAGGAACTTAAACATAACCGTGTGTACCACTTCGCTTGGATTCGGAACCTATCTCGACTGTTGAATACTCAGATTTCCAAACATAACGGCCGGACTTGGCTATGCGATAGATGTTTGAGCCACTTCTATTCAGAGAACGCTCTTAACAAACATTCATCGGATTGTTTTAATTTGAATAAAAATAAGGTTATCTTACCAAGCAAGAGGGCGAAGATACCAAAATTTCAAAATTTTAAATACGGGGGATTCCATGCCATATCACCTAATCGGTGAAGGTCACCGACGCCGATCTTGATGTAATTTTTTTTCTCAATTCATCCATCGGAAAAAGTAAACAAGTGTTAGGCCGTTTCTCGATTCATTCACGTTTTCTATTTTTTTGAATTTTCTAATTTTTCATCCTTCGCTTTTTCGTCCCTTTTGCAAACGGACTTTTTTCAACTGGCTCTAACTTCAAGAGCTTTGACTTTTTTTGAAAAATGATAGGAACATAAAATGCGCCAGAAAGACCGAGCTTTTCGAAAAAAAATTGCAAAATCTTTTCCAACTACACACTTCTGGGATATTTTTGATAACAGAGAAAAAATCAATATATTATCTATTTGGACATCTTCGATTTTCCTAAAACTTTTTACCTGAAGTCAACCACTTACAATCAAGTTATCCTCCAAAGGAAATTATGGGCCTCTGATTTGTTCGGAAGTTACACCATCATAGGTGCCAAAAAATCGGACAAATCGCAAGAAATCTTAAGGAAATGAATTTTAATTTTGACAAGAAAAGCATATTTGGTGAAAAATTGAATATTGGTGATTGAAGTGATTGAATCTGAACTATTTAACTATTTCGATGTTATACTATTATTAGTTAAACTATTTAACTAGTAGCTTTGTTTATCGGATGATTCATTGAAATTTCGAGATCTCAGCATTACGGTTGAATTTTTCAGTATACAAGGTAGTATACATATTTTGTCGTGAGCTTGAGTTCTGAATGAGTAGGTACTACTGCAGCTCGCTCTTCTGTTCGCTACAACCGTCGATGAAGTCAACGTTGACGTACGCTTGAAGTTTTATTTTGAATCTCGGGAATGTAGAACTCATTTTATGATCGAAACCAGGTGAAAACTTAGTATCTACATTGATAAATGTTGTACGTGAAAATATACAGCGTTAACCGATGTGGATCTGTCGAAGTATGCGAAAAAATTTGAAATTCCATACTTTCGCGGTGTTTTTATGTGAAATGACTTGCCGAAGAGCAGACCGCGCAGGCGTGAAGCAGCAATCGTAAATTTAGACGACAAAGATGGTCCGGGAACTCATTGGGTTGCGTAAAGAAAAATCGATACTAAAGTCGATTACTTTGATAGTTTCGGTAACCTTCGGCCGCCGTCGGACCTCGTCAAAAATCTCGGTGTTGGTAGCGTAAACTATAATCTCTTTATATATATAAAATCGTCGTTGCTATGGGTGTCCCGTAACTATGGGCCGATTAATTGAGACCTATTCCGACTTCTTACCTCAGGTTAGGTTATCTGACACTGACACTTGTTGATCTGTCTGTGTGTGTGTGTGTATACATATATGTGCAGGACCATCGGCCATAGTTCTGGATGTCCAGGTCTCAGTTCCGGGTGTCCAAGTCTCAGTTCCGGGTGTCCAGGTCTATCGCGCCATAGTTCTGGATGTCCAGGTCTGTTCTGGATGTCCAGGTCTTAGTTCTGGATGTCCAGGTATACGGCGCCATAGTTTGGTTCCAGGTTATCGCGCCATAGTTCTGGGTGTCCAGGTCTACCGCGCCATAGTTCTGGATGTCCAGGTCTATCGCGCCATAGTTCTGGATGTCCAGGTCTACCGCGCCATCGTTCTGGATGTCCAGGTCTACCGCGCCATAGTTTTTGGTCCCCAGGTCTATCGCGCCATAGTTCTGGATGTCCAGGTCTACCGCGCCATAGTTCTGGATGTCCAGGTCTCAGTACTGGGTGTCCAGGTCTATCCCGCCATAGTTCTGGGGTCCAGGTCTATCGCGCCATCGTTCTGGATGTCCAGGTCTACCGCGCCATAGTTTTTGGTCCCCAGGTCTATCGCGCCATAGTTCTGGATGTCCAGGTCTACCGCGCCATAGTTCTGGATGTCCAGGTCTCAGTTCTGGGTGTCCAGGTCTATCCTGCGTCTCAGTTCCGGGTGTCCAGGTCTATCGCGCCATAGTTCTGGATGTCCAGGTCTGTTCTGGATGTCCAGGTCTTAGTTCTGGATGTCCAAGTCTACCGCGCCATAGTTTTTGGTCCCCAGGTTTATCGCGCCATAGTTCTGGATGTCCAGGTCACAGTTCTGGGTGTCCGGTCTCAGTTCTGGGTGTCCAGGTCTATCCCGCCATAGTTCTGGGGTCCAGGTCTATCGCGCCATAGTTCTGGATGTCCAGGTCTCAGTTCTGGGTGTCCAGGTCTATCCCGCGTCTCAGTTCCGGGTGTCCAGGTCTATCGCGCCATAGTTCTGGATGTCCAGGTCTGTTCTGGATGTCCAGGTCTTAGTTCTGGATGTCCAGGTCTACCGCGCCATAGTTTTTGGTCCCCAGGTTTATCGCGCCATAGTTCTGGATGTCCAGGTCACAGTTCTGGGTGTCCGGTCTCAGTTCTGGGTGTCCAGGTCTATCCCGCCATAGTTCTGGGGTCCAGGTCTATCGCGCCATCGTTCTGGATGTCCAGGTCTACCGCGCCATAGTTTTTGGTCCTCAGGTCTATCGCGCCATAGTTCTGGATGTCCAGGTCTACCGCGCCATAGTTCTGGATGTCCAGGTCTCAGTACTGGGTGTCCAGGTCTATCCCGCCATAGTTCTGGGGTCCAGGTCTATCGCGCCATCGTTCTGGATGTCCAGGTCTACCGCGCCATAGTTTTTGGTCCCCAGGTCTATCGCGCCATAGTTCTGGATGTCCAGGTCAACCGCGCCATAGTTCTGGATGTTCAGGTCTCAGTTCTGGGTGTCCAGGTCTATCCCGCGTCTCAGTTCCGGGTGTCCAGGTCTATCGCGCCATAGTTCTGGATGTCCAGGTCTGTTCTGGATGTCCAGGTCTTAGTTCTGGATGTCCAGGTCTTAGTTCTGGATGTCCAGGTCTACCGCGCCATAGTTTTTGGTCCCCAGGTTTATCGCGCCATAGTTCTGGATGTCCAGGTCACAGTTCTGGGTGTCCGGTCTCAGTTCTGGGTGTCCAGGTCTATCCCGCCATAGTTCTGGGGTCCAGGTCTATCGCGCCATCGTTCTGGATGTCCAGGTCTACCGCGCCATAGTTTTTGGTCTCCAGGTCTATCGCGCCATAGTTCTGGATGTCCAGGTCTACCGCGCCAAGTTTTTGGTCTCCAGGTCTATCGCGCCATAGTTCTGGGTGTCCAGGTCTATCGCGCCATAGTTCTGGATGTCCAGGTCTATCGCGCCATAGTTCTGGGTGTCCAGGTCTACCGCGCCATAGTTTTTGGTCCCCAGGTCTATCGCGCCATAGTTTTTGGTCTCCAGGTCTATCGCGCCATAGTTCCGGACGTCCAGGTCTACCGCGCCATAGTTTTCGGTCTCCAGGTCTATCGCGCCATAGTTCCGGACGTCCAGGTCTACCGCGCCATAGTTTTCGGTCTCCAGGTTCATCGCGCCCTGGGTGTCCAGGTCTATCGCGCTATAGTTCTGGGTGTCCAGGCCAGGGCATACAGGTCTTTTAACAATAATTCGTCTGTTTTTGCAAGAAGGGTTAGAAATGGTTAGAATAGCCACTGACGGCTAGAAAAAGTTAGGCCAGTCATTCCTAGGAAAAATGAGTGTCCCAAGAAGGGTTAGAAATGGGTAGAACAGCCACTGACGGTTAGAAAAAGTTAGGCCAGCCATTCCTAGGAAAAGTGAGGCGCGGAGCGCCGAACAGCGAGGCGCGAAGCGCCGAGTGCCCGAGGCGCGTAGCGCCGAGCGGGGTTGCCGCGCGAAGCGCGGAGGGGCGGAGCCCCTAGTCATGAAAGATATCAAGACTATGACACGTTCGAGCGTGGACATTTATGCCTCAAGTTCCTCTGCGGACAGTCGAACCCATATAAACTTGAAAAATAATTTATCGAAATCAGTTCAGCATTAGCCATCATGGGCGATTCGTTGACGTTAATCATTTCGGGAAATCCCTCTGTTCTGGAGGCTCAGTACTTTCCACCTATTGAACTTTCCCCCAACAAGCAATATGTCTTGGGTCTGGTTGAATTGCTAACCTTCAACTCGATCCCTAACGTAGACGTTGGTCACAATAAGATTTACGTAGGTGATCAAGTGGTAACCATTCCTATCGGTAGCTATGAAATAGAAAATATCGAAAGATATCTACAGAGTGCGCTGACGGATAAGGGTATTATTATTGAAATCAAACCTGAACAATAATACATTGCGCAGCGAAATCAAGTGTAATCGTCCGGTCAATTTTGAACCAGAGGATTCCATTGGACATTTACTTGGATTTACGCCCCGAGTATTACCGCCTGATCAAACTCATAAATCTGATCTCCCTATAACTATTCTGAAAGTCAACGCGTTACGAATCGAATGCAACATCACAAAGGGTACCTACGTCAATGACCTCAAGGTTCACACCATTCACCAGTTGTTCCCGGTCGTTCCACCAGGATATGAGACCATAGAAGTACCCTCGCACGTCATTTACCTTCCGATCACCGTCAAGACCATAAGTCACCTTCAACTTCGCATCGTCGATCAAGACGGAGACCTGGTTAATTTTCGAGGAAAATTTATAACAATCAGACTGCATCTTAAGACTCAATAATGGGAATCGTTTATAATCAAAAACTCAGCAACAGTTATATTAGTAGACCGACATGCCTCGGGAAAGTCAGTCATCAACCAGTTCTCAAAGAGCTAACACATCAAAACGTGCTGTTTCTGACAAGTCTAGGTCTCAAAATCAGACCTTTGGGAAGAAAGTAAAACATAGATTCTTCTGCATCTGTATCGTCTGCTATATAACATAGAGGAAGAAATATTGAATATTCAGAGTCCGGTTGCCTTCGGTAAATCTATAGCACACTACGAGATTTATGTACACAAGCCTTATGCAACCTCAACTTTCAATAATAGAGATGATATTTGCATTACGGTCCAACATCAAGACCTATGTCTTTTGCCGAGCAAGAGTTCGACTCACGTATCTGGGATATCAATGCAATCGAGATCGATAGAAACAAGAATGTCGGTCTAACGAGTCTTATGAAGGGTTACGCCTCCCTCACTCCTGGTCAAAATTCGTTGCTCGAGAACGCGGGCTGGACTGACGTCAAGGCGACTCGAAAATTGACCGATATCAACGGTTACTGCGATCTGTGCATACCGTTGGATATAATTCTTGGTTTTGCTGAGGATTATCGTAAGATTATTGTCAATGCTAGACACGAGTTGATCCTAACAAGAGCGAAAACTGACATAAACGCTGTACTTGTTGTAACGGATAAAGAAGAATTCAAGATCGCAATCGCAATAACATAGATAGGTTAATGCCGTACGTTCAACTCTCGGATCAGCGAAAAATTGAGCTAATAAGTTACATCGAGAAAGATCCATCAATCCGTCTCAATGAGTTTCCGTTCTTGGGAACTTTACGAGTACCCTCTACTCCCCCTCACTTCCAAACACGTTTGGACCGTGAAGACCTCGTGTCAATTAGAAAAACCTCGATACGTTATGCTGGGCTTCCAAACCAACCGTAAGAACAAAACGAATAAAAATGCTAGCCACTTGAATCACTGTAGCATCCCCGACGTCAAGCTCTTCTTGAATTCGCAATGCTATCCCTACGGTAACTTGAACCTGAACATGAGTCAGAACCAGTATGCTCTTTTTCACGATATGTATGCTAACTTTCAAGCAACCTACTATAGAAAAGATCCCGAACCGTGGCTGCAGAAAAATGAACTTTTGACATACGCTCCTCTGTTCATCATCGACTGTTCAAAGCAGAACGAGTCTTTCAAATTTGGACCCGTTGATATTCGTGTGGAGTTTGAGCCTAAGGATAATTTTCCTGTCGGAACCTCAGCGTATTGCGTCATCCTTCATGATCTGTAACGGTAAATAATTCTGAGACTGAGAAAATCCAGTCCCCCGTTAACAATAAGAAAGCTTCTTCATCAATTAACGTATCAAACTGAAGGAGTTGGGCGCCAGGTACTGAATGTACCGCCGTACGATAGGTTACTCAACTCGAGAGGACGCACAGTGGGGACGGAATCCCAAATCGACGGCCAAAAGTCTGACAAGTTTTCAATGCGTGTGAAAGTCCGTACTCGGGGGTTTCTTGGGTCGCTGATTACGAATCTGGAGTTAAGATTTTGAAAAACAAAATGGCGGATCCAGTACTGCAAATAATTTAATGAAAGACGAATTGAATTACGGTAAAAGTCTGTATCCCGGGGTTTTTGGGGTCGCTGATTACTTACGATGGGCTTCCCAGCGTCACATCTTGAACAACTTTTGCGGCATCAGATCTACCAGCTGCTCGAAGGCTCATTTGAGCCGCATAAGACAGTTTTTCGGTACTTCTAGTTGCACGCAAATCTTCAGTTTTCCTACGTTTTGTGCGCACACTAGCTTCAGCAAATCCTAAAGAAGGCCGACCCATGCTGCTGGACTGTGTTGAAGCTTCTTGGATTTTTTCCAGGGGAACAAACACACTGAGGCATGTTGCAAATTTGTCGAAAAATCTGTCTTCATGCCTCGAAACTTGCTTCCACTTTTGATTAAATTGGGACAATAATGCGCGTATTGCATGTTTTGCGTCATCCGACAGAGTGAAAGGTCGTTGTAGTTTCTCCGACATGAAGTTTTCAATTTCCAGGTATGCTGAAGCTGCACTACGATTCAATTAATTTTTCATGAGTGCGAAAATATCTGTTCTCGTTAATCCAGGTGCTGCGGGATTATCATCGGCAAATTCTCAAATGTCAAAGAATAATACATATGAATAAATAATTACCCTACTGAAGATTTCCAGGTGGAAATCTATGGATAATCTATGGATAAACCTATATGGTCTTTCTATAGGAATTTGGAACTAGAAATCCACTGAATTTTTTGGATTTTAACATATATTCATATAAATATCCAGGTAAAATCCTGTGCGTTTTGAATTATATTTTGAATATCCACCTGCATATTTTCAATACACATAGGAGTTTACCTGCATATTTATAGGAATCCGTGTTGAAATTCATAGAATCCAGTAGATTTCCAGTACGAAATTCCTATAGGAAAACCATATACCGAGCCTTTCTGACGAAACTAAACAAACCCTCTCTCTCCCTCTACCAGGTATGCCTAACGTAGGCCTGTGGAAGGGAAAGGGTTTGTTTAGTTTCGTCAGAAAGGCTCAGTAGGTTCATCCATAGATTTCAAACTGGAAATTTTCAGTAGGGTACATACTCAGCCTTACTCACTATTACTCATTCCACAATATTATAGATGACTAGATGACTATGATATTGTGAAATGCTATGAAAACCACAAGGAAATTAAAAAAAGAACCCTCATTTTTTATCATCGATTTCGATTGGACACTTCAAAATATACATGTTTTCCGAGGTTATTTTTCGCTAAGATTCTGGGTTTTTTGAAAGAGGCCTAGCAGAAAGTGACTTCATACAAATATTTCAATTTGGGAGCGTGAAATCTGAATCCGCTATAAAAAGTGAGGGTAATGATAAAAAAAATCTTTTTGGGCCTCACTGGGCCCACGTGGGGCACTGGGCCCACAACGTGAGTACACCCCTGAAGAGATAGTTTGAAACCATACAACTTTTATCTGAATCACTTCTCCGTAATTCATGTTTTTACTGTTTAAAATCGAGAAAAATGCATTTTTCATCGCAAAACCTTGTACCAATAGCGGTTGCGCAATAATGCGCAATTTTTTTTTTTATGTTTCCATTGAACAATAGAATAATCTACAACCTAGAATAAGTCCGGCCGCTATGCAACGTTTTGCAATCCAACTTTTCTCTACATGTTTACAATTTTCAGTGGCAATTCTACGTTGATTTTCGGAAAAATCATTCGTTGACTGATATCACATACATTATTATTACAAGTTTATTATTACATGATGATATTCTACTTACTTTCCCCTTTCGAATCCATTTTGGAAATCGTCAATCGGTTTATTTTTCTGCAACTGGCGACGTTTTCAAGAGCGCACTGAAAATTAGGCACAGAGCGCGACGCGTCTGCATCGAGCGAAGGGTACTTTTGAACTGGGAAACAATAGCGGGTATAAAGGATTTTCCTCTTTCGGGTCTGGAACTTGACCCTCGGACTATTACTATATCTAACCCACCATTGCAGATCCCCGGAATCGATACTTTATGTTTAGACTTTTGGCCGTTGATTTGGGATTTCGTCCCACTGTGCGATGTTTCCGACTCGCATCTGCTCTGGTTGTAGTAAGACGGTCGTTAATGCTATTTACTGCGCTGTTTGTCGATCTTATTTTCATCCTGGGTGCCTAAAGCAGAAATCGCTTCGTCCTGGCTGCTCTGGCTGTTGCCGGGACACCTTCTCGCGGTTTTCTTTATCCACGTCTCAGTCAGCCTCGCTTCAATCCGTGGACTTGCCTCCTCTGGCTCCTAGCCCGCTCGTCCCCGCTCAACCTCCGACTGCTACCCCGTCCGCTATAGAGACTCTGCTTGAAAATATGATGCGACGAATTGACAGCCGTTTTGACGACGCTCAAACTCGCTTCGATGAGCGCTTTAACGATGTGGACTCTCGCCTTCGCTGTCTGCCTGACATGCAAGCGCAAATTGATGTGAACTCCACTCGGATCCTGGAACTTGAGCGACAAAACACCATCTACGCTGAGGATCTGAGGGAGCTTCGTGCCACCATCTCCGATCTACAGCAGCATCGTACCGCTGGTCAATAGGAGCAACGTCGTGCCTCTGCTCGGCTTTGTGAGGCTGAGCTCATCTTTTCCGGGATACCCTGCTCATCGCCTGATGGTATCCCTGCGTTTGTTCAGCAAGGTGCCCTTATGGGGCTGTTACACAGAGCGCGTCGCGTCAAACAGTATGCAATAGCCAATAGGAGAGATGCTTCGTTGAAGACAGAAATGCCGCGCGTTATGACCACCAAGCGTTAAATATTTTGCGGCATTGGATTGCGTCACACGTCGAAGAAATATTTTCAAATTGATAAATAATTTTACGAAGTAATAATAGTTTATTAGTATTAAGTAAGTTATCAAACTGATCCATTGAATCATACTGCAACGCGTTATTTACGCGCAACCCTGTATATGGCTCTGAATAGTATGTAGTTATCTTTAATAAATGTCAATGTGCTAATTTTTCTAGGCTGTAAAATATGGAATGATCGGATGTTGTTTTGCATGTATTATATTTTTGTTAACATCTGACTTGCGAAACAAAAATGCGACGTACGTGACGCAGCAGGCGACAGCCAATTGGAGACTTCCTCATCTTTTGTTTTCAAAAGACGCGCTTCGGGCGGTGAAGACGCGAGATATCTGGCTTGGTTGAACATTGCATCGCGTCATACCGTGATCCAGAAAAACCGCGCAAATTTAACTTCAATCACGAGAATTCTACCACCATTTTTTGAAGTTCAGTGATCAAGGATCATAGAAGAAAATGGACTGTTATTACGTAAGTTTTTTAAATGATTATTATTTATAAATACATTATTTAAAGGTTATTTAAATCATTTTCGACCAATTTGCAGGGTTTATAGATAACAAAAAACGTATTGTTGTGAAGCTTGTAAAGTAAACATGCTCAGAGGGTTTTTGATAAAATCCTGGAATACTACGGAATATTATGTAGAGTTAAAATAGCATCTTGATTACAAAAAAAAAAAAAATAATACACTCTTCGGTCAATTTTACGATTTCGAACAAAGCTTGATAACATAGCATTGTTGACGTTATTGATTGATTGTTATTTCATCCGAATAATTGATCAATGGTTTTATGGAAAATAATTAACACTGACCGAATCCATCTCAAATCGGGCAGGCAAGGCTAAAATGGAAATCGTGATATCACGGAATTTTTCCAAATTGAAATATGTTGTTGTTCGACGAAAAAAAAAGTGACCCGTATTTTTTTGTTTTGGAAAAAAAAATCTTGCTACGAAGTTACGGCTATTTGAACATTTAATCGTGCGCTACCAAAGTTCTTGGAAAAGGAACACTTTTTTTCGTAGTAACGCTATATCTTTGGAACAAATCATTGCAAATACTTCATCTTAGTCTCATTTTGTACGGTTTTTTGCACTCTTTTGTAATTCGGAGAAAAATTTGAGGATTTTTGAAAATTGACGGAATGACGATCATTTTTCGGAAATTAGGGAAACCTGTTTTTCTCGAAAAGTGATTTTTTTATTTTCTCAAAAATTTTACACTATATGTGGGGTAATATTACGGATATGTCCGATGAGTTTCATCGATGCTAAAACACTGCTTCATATCGAGAAAAGAAAAATTTCGTGCGTCACTGAAATTCGTCCATTCCTGTGCTGGTGTCTACTTTGTGAGCGTCGTTGAGATTCGTACAGATTTGTCGATCCAAATAATATTACTTAAACTTGATACATACGTACCTGAGGTAGTACATGGCCAAATACCGTACGATGTATAACATCGTAGACCTAATATTGATCTGCTAATAAAGACTACCACGAAAAAAATACAAAATTTACAATCAGGGACTTATTGTAGTAATAACAATATCGTACAATAATAATATGATCATAACTACATAATAATAAATACTTTATCTATAAAAAATATAATGTAATAGTATAATAATAATATAATCATAAAATCTACAGACCTTGTGTGTAACGCAAGCCTCTGAAGGCATTGAAAATGTCACCTGTTCTCTCGCTCTTAGTGCATTTTGTTTTGATATATTTATATCTGTCGCATTTTGATTTGAATTCTCTTAAAATAAAGTTTAAACAAAATCTAATCCTGACGGATCGATGATCGGTAACAATCTGATAGATTAACCATACATTTGGATCGGTCACAATCTGACACATCGACCATACATAAACTTTTTCCATCTTTCGTCTTTTTTCATCTTTTGTCTTTTGCAAACTTTTTGCATCCGCATTGTTTTTACTTTCGTTTTGCACGCATTTCTGTCCCGTTCACATTTTTGTTGCATTTTAACATTTGATCCCCTATACCTCACTGTATACCATACCACGAAAATAGGAGCATATTCAACAATATTATTATACGATATTGTTATTACTACAATAAATCCCTGATGGTAAATTTTGTATTTTTTTCGTGATAGTCTTTAATCGCAGATCAATATTCGGTCTACGATGTTATACATCATATGGCATTTGGTCATTTACTCCCTCAGGTACGTATGTATCAAGTTTTAGTAATATTATTTGGATCGAAAAATCTGTACACATCTCAAAGATGCCCACAAAGTCGACACCAGCACAGGAATTGACGAATTTCAGTGACGCACAAAATATTTTTTCTCGATATGAAGCAGTGTTTTAGCATCGATGAAACTTAGAGGATATATCCGTCATATCACCCTACATATTGTGTGAAATTTTTGAGAAAATCAAAAAATCACTTTTCGAGAAAATCGGGTTTCCCTAATTTTCGAAAAATGAACGTCATTCCGTCAATTTTTAAAACTCCTCAAATTTTTCTTCGAATTCCAAAAGAGTGCGAAAAACTCTACAAAATGAGACCAAGATGAAGTATTTGCGACGATCCGTTCCAAAGATATAGCGTTATTAAGAAAAAAAGTGTTCCTTTTTCAAGAACTTTGGTAGCGCACGATTAAATGTTCAAATTGCCGTAACTTCGTAGCAAGATTTTTTTTTTCAAAACAAAAAAATACGGGTCCCTTTTTTTTTATCAAACAACAACATATTCCAATTTGAAAAAATTCCGTGACATCACGATTTCCAGCCTGCCCGATTTGAAATGGATTCGGTCCACTCTTGAGTTTAATTGAAATACTTTGAAATACCGTAATATACTATATTTTCAACATTATTTCTAGACTTGTGAAGGTTGTAATCGGGTACTCCGCTCAGCCGATGAAGCTGAGAACCACATCACCTTGTGCTTGGAGGAGAATGCAATGATTGAGAACGAGAATCTTGAAACGGAGGATCAAACACCGATTAGCGATCAAACGTTGACCGAAAAAGATGCCTTCATTGAGATCCTTATAAGTGAGGTTCAAAGCCGAGAACCACTGTGGAACAGCCGCCTCGATTACAAACGAAGAGGACTCAAAGTCACTTCAGTTTTGTGGGGAGAAGTGGATCGTATACTGGGTACCATATTAAAGTTAACAAACTGATGAACCATACGCGTACTGACTTGTGCTCATACAAACAAGTATCAATAATCAATACATAGCTCTAATTAGTATATGCCTTTCCACTTAATTTCAGATAAACAACCTGGAACAAGCCAATTGAAATTCAAAAGCCTACGAGACAGATTTTCCAAACTGTTGGCCGAGAGCCGCAAGTATGAAAAAAAAGTGGTAGCGGGGCCAAAAATGGATCGGCGAAACCGCAGTGGAAATTCTACGAACAACTCATGTTCCTAATCCCATCAATTGAATATAGAGCGTAAGTAAAATTGGAATCTCCCTCACTTGGAACTGGCTTTTTTACAATAATGAATCAATTAATTCGAAAAGTGATTTTACTTAGAAGATAATTCAGATTGTTAACTGAATGATAATTGAATATCGCACAAATATTCACATACTCAAAAGTTAACAATCACAAAGCTACTTAATCACAAAGCTAATCTGAATTTACTTATAAGCAAAATATCTTCGATTGAAGTCAATTTAGGTACACTTCACTAGATAGCTGAAAAGTATTTGATTTGTATTATTTCAGTACAACTACCGGGTTGGAAAACAGAGACTCACCTCCCTCAGAGGTCGTTGCTGACTCTACGCTGAATTACCGTGAAAGTTCACAACTAGCCATTCCGTTGGCTTCCACATTGAGGAATGACAATGAAAGACAAAAAACAGCCACTATTACCTCACCCACGGCCGACCCATTTCGCGAGTACTGCAAGACGCAGCTGGAGGTGTCAAGCAAGAGCCCAGATCGTATCGGAGCATTTTGTATATACATGGAGACGGAATTGAGGGAGCTTGATAGTACAACTGCAAACAAACTGACTGGCAACATCATGCAGTTGATTATCAGAGCAAAAGACGCTGTGTCAAATTCCTCAGAATAACCTTGTCAAACAGCGTCACATCTTGGAGGTAAAAAGACTTGAAAATCTGAATTACAATTAATTACCTACCACTTTATTATCAAAATATTGAAAAAAAAAAAATGCAAATACAATATTGCACCCTCCAATGCGTTCAGTCCTGTTATTACTCGAGTCTATATTAAACTATGAATGTTCAATTTATTGCACTGATACATAATTAATACATTACTATAATACATATAATATAATTAATACTCTAATATTGCTGTCTTACCAAGTTAATGATTAAATAAACACTTATAAATTCAATATTCAATTTATTTCTTATATCACGAAGAACAACGTTAATCTTAATCTCAATATAATAATACATTTGGCAAATATAAATTGAATGTATTCGAGGTTTTCAGGACATCTTTGAACATCTACAAATTTTTTTAATAAAATTTGATACACGATTTGGTGGATTATAAATGATATACTCTCTTGATCATAATAGATCGAAATAATTCGACGAATAAACTTGATTGAAGAAGAGGCTTGGTGGTGTGCCTGATTGCTAAATTACGCCAAATCATTTTGCCACGGTACAGCCCCTTCTTCTACAAAATAGCTCATAAAATTATTTCTGACACTTGCAGCATACCGTGAATGAGCATTACTTCCCGCAGGTCCAATATGTCCCAAAACTGGGCCTTGATCCAGTCGCCATGCACCTTCTACAATCTGACCTTGCTCATCTACATAATCCGCGTATCCTGGTACACAATATCTCGTCTTCGACATCATGTAATTATGTAAGCATATGGTAGCCTTCACAATTTCGACTGTAGTTGATAATTGAGTATTCATGGCCCTGGCATATATTCTCCATCGTGCTACCAGAATGCCAAAGGCATTTTCCACAACACGCCTGGCTCTAGATAACCGATAGTTAAATATGCGCTGTTGTCGGGTTAACTTCTTGCCAGGGAAATGACGCAGCGTAAATTTGTTGAGTTGAAAGGCATCATCGGCAACTATCACATACGGCATTTCATCGGGATGTTCTTCAGACAACTGAGCTGGGTGAGGTAAATCCATGTCGTCTCCATAGAACATTTGTCCCATAAGGGAATTTCGAAAAACACCCCCATCGCTGTGTCGTCCTTGTGCGCCGATATCCACCATCAGGAACCGATAGTTGGCGGAAGCCAAAGCCATTACCTACAACAATACTTTGTTGGCCCTTGTAATTATAGAAAGTAGAACCTACACGAGGAGGAGCCTGCATTTCAGAATGAACATGATTAAAAGACATGACCTGTAAATTCATTGAACTCGTATAACTTACTGTAATCACAACGTGTTTGCCCTCTAATGCTCCGATACAGTGTGGAAAGTTCCACATATCTGAAAATTCTTGGCTTACTTGCATCCAACGTGCAGCAGATGGTTGTAGCATTTCATCTTGCAATGCATTCCAGATGGCTTCACAAACCCGTGGCACTGTATTTACTACAGTGCTACGACTGACTCTGTATGCAAATGCGATAGATGCCATAGAATCTCCAGTAGCGAGGTACTTGAGTATAAAATTTCGAATTTACCATACAATATTTGTTTTTAAGTTTCATGATTGATAATGCGCCATTCACAACAAACACGTTAAATTTGCATCTGTGATTCACACAGGTTGTCGTACCAAGATAGACCTTCAAAATAGCCTCATCCTCCAAACAATCAGATTTATTGAACGACCCTTTTCAGTTTATCAGTATAATGCAAAATTCCTGCCGATCGATTGCAGGTCCAACTCTTTGGAGTAAATCATCGAACGTTTGCGGAGTCATACGCATGTAATTGAAATACACTTCATGGTCCTGCAACCGCATTTCTTCTACAAGGTTTGCAGAATATCCCTGTTCTTCTCGTAGTTTCAGTAAATCACGAACCCAGAATCGTCGACGGCGTCTTCTGACTAGGGTAGACTGGGGACGGTTGTAACATTTTTCGGTTTTGCCCTCACTGAGCTCGAACTACAGTGAACACATCAATGTTCCAAATACCATAGCAAAGAGCATTCAATTGCTGACAAAATGGCGCTAAGTAGGACTCTTTAGCACAAATAGAAAAAAAGTATGAGCCTGTCAAAAAAAATCGGAAAAGTGTTACAACTGACCCCAACCCCAGGGTCAGTTGTAACACAAGATTTTTTCACAAAATTAGATTATTTATCAGGATTTTGATGATTAGTATCAGACATTCCCATAAGGAATACGTGTTTCAGGAACTAAAAAATATAAAAATAACTTTTCATCACCTCTTGATGGCCGAATATTTTCGTTTGGATAAAATCTTATAAATGTAATGTTTTCTTTATATTATTATTATTATTTCATAACGTAGACTACGATAATGCTTGAATAAAAGAAGCAGAAGGAATGTTGTTAGCTGTAATCATCCGCCATCAAATGGTTGCAATGTCCCCGGACCAACTGTTACAACTGACCCCAGACGGGTTTTTTTACTTCAAGTCAAAATTTCATTTATTCTGTCGAATCTATCAACTCAAAATACTGTGAATACTGACACAGAATTAGCCAAGGAAAGATATGAACAAAAGAAAAATTGAAGATTTATCATAGAAGTCTAATTATAGATGTTTAACTAAGATTTTAAGAACTTACTTTAGGCCCGAAAATAACAATGGACCCCGCTACCCACTTCCGCTTTGCACGGAGGACCGCCACCTACTAATGTGCTAGTTCGGACTACTTGCACGGATTATCAGGCGGCGGTATTTAAATGTACTACCCTTAGTTTTAGAGATATTAACAATGTTACAACCGTACCCCTGTTACAACCGTCCCCAGTCTCCCCTACGATTTCATGTCGTTCCCGGCGAAGTTGTACTGCGTTGTCCAACAGTAGCATATTCAATATGTTCATGCGTCTCTGACGCCGCCAATTTTCCATTCTTGAGTCTGAATAAAAAACATAGTATTATTAAATTACAGTTATAAAAGGATGAACTGCGAATGCGTGTAATCTGTTTTGATTATACTTTGCTAGAATTAAATTACGGATACCCATGATGAATAGAATGTTTTTCTGTATATAAAATATATAGATTAAAAGTCTCACCGTTGTAGTACACCTGTAGACTTTCACCTGATAATTAATAGATTTCACTTGGAAAAAAACACACTGCACTTTAGTAATACTAAATTCTTTATTGGAGGTTACGTATCAAAGCGTCGGTAAACAGAAAGATTGTTGATAGCAAGTAAGGTTAGGATCTGCAAACAATTTGCGTAATTCAGGCTCCGCAAAATGAAAGCGCAGGCCATGGAACAACGCGACGCGCTCTGTGTAACACCCGAATTTCGGGATTTTCAAGATGCGTCATATAAAAATGACCATTTGACGCGACGCGTGACGCGACGCGCTCTGTGTAACAGCCCCATTAGTCTTGGCACTGCCCTGGTTGATGGGGATGTCGTGGCAACGCGCTTCCTTGTCTCGCGTTCCAGCGCTCGTCGGAATACGAGAGATGCACCGTTGCCTTTCGTTGCCAGGTTCCGAACGCGTGACCTCTGCCTCAAGCTACTCGACGCGAAGAAGCGCAAAGGTGTTCTGCGCACCTCTGATCTGAATCCGGCACTCTCGTGCCCTTCGTCTGTCATCCACGTGAATGAGCCTCTCCCAGGTGACGTCTACAAGTCCCTTGTCGCGACTCGGACCGCAGCCAAGGCCAGGGGTTATAAATACATCTGGCATAGTAATGGCATAATTTTCATCAAATTCGGCGATGGGGAGCGCACCTGGCGCATTCGCTCACTTGATGACCTGGAGGCGCTTGAAGCCAAGTCTCCTGCCTCTCCAACTGAAGATGATTTCAACTCTTCGGTGCGTCCCGGCTCCTATAGAGGTACAGGCCGTGGCTCTGGCCCTCCGCCTACGAGATCTCTGCGTGGTCTTCGTGCCTCACTTAGAGGCACATCAACCTCAACCACTTCGCAGCCACAATGACTCTGCCACCCGCTCCCGGACCCTCGTGCTCTTCGCTCAACTTCTGCCACATAAACGCCAACTCTATCCGCGGCCATCTGGACTATCTGCGCTTTCACTTCGCTACCTCCTCCAGCCCGGTGACAATTCCCCATACCGCTAATGTTAGACAGTGATTCCCTTACTGTCGCCGACCGCTACGCGGCGCTGGGGGTAGTATACCCGGCCGGTGGGCGTGGTTACGTCGAAAAAATTCGAAAGCTGATTCAAAAGGTTGCGATATAACTTCGAACACCCACCGAATAACTTCACAAATGCTAATAAATAAAATTTCGACTATTAATATACGAACACGTGGTTTATTTTTCATTCAATAGTTTGATCCAACGTGAATTGCAGCATTATTTTTCTCAATCTGCTGTGAATTCGATCAACTGTGAATTTTTTCAGATTTTTCTGACCAAGTATTTTTCTACTACAGCTGGTCAAATAATCAGCTTTTAGCGTTTTTTCGATTTTGCAAGCCAACATGGCGTGAAATCCAGATGAGCAATGAAAAAAGTTTTCATACAAAAGTTTCGCGTCTTTCTCTGAAAGGGTATAGCCGAATAAGGGGGCAAAAAGTGCCCTCTCACCAAATAGACGACGGACTTCATTTTCAGTTGGGCCTTGGTAAAAAAGGTATTCATGCCAAATTTTAGCCTTCTACCCCTTCTGTCGCGGTAGTTATAGCGAAAAAACGTGATCAGGTTACCTCTCGCCCTGATGAAGTAAACTGCAATGTTTACGAAACGTCGGCAACACACCGTTCATCAACGCGGCTCCAACCCGGAAGCCAAGACTCATCCAGAATCTACCCGCGGAAGCCTCAAAGACCATAACGTGATTTTCGCGTTTTTTTTTCTATCTTTGCTAATTCATCGTATAGACCTTCACCAAAATTCATGGCCATGTATTAACATGTAAGAAGTGTAGAGAAAAATGTTCAGAGGTTCGGCACTGCGGATCCGATCTTTAAAAAATTCCGAAAGATTTAAATACGGCATGACGCACCAGAAGTGAAGCGAAGGCTAATATGAGAAATTGGACGGAAGTGATCGACATTTGTAAAAAAAATTATTGGAACTTAGTCCCTCGCGAAAATCCACTGAGAACACCGTATTTCAATCTTTCGGAATTTTTTAAAGATCGGATCCGCAGTGCCGAACCTCTGAACATTTTTCTCCACATTTCGTACATGTTAATACATGGCCATGAATTTTGGTGAAGGTCTATACGATGAATTAGCAAAGATAGAAAAAAAAAAACGGGAAAATCACGTTTTTTCGCCATAACTACCGCGACAGAAGGGGTAGAAGGCTAAAATTTGGCATGAATACCTTCTTTACCAAGGCCCAACTGAAACTGAAGTCCGTCGTCTATTTGGTGAAAGGACACTTTTTGCCCTCTTATTCGGCTATACCCTTTCTGAAAATAATTTTTTGCAATTTTTTGTGCCTCGCGAAACTGCAGTTTTGGTAAAAAAAAATCTTCCAAATCGTCAGTAACAAAAAAGTGCCCTTATCGAATTGGCTGGAATTTTTACACAGCGTGTCTTTTTCAATGCCAAAAGTTGTCCGAAAATTTCATAGTGGGCCGAGCAGTGTTTCAAAAGATACATCAACAAATATTCGCACAGTGGCGATCGAATTCGGCGATTATGAGGTCGCAAAAAAGTTTTTTCGGCCGCAGTTCAAAAATTCGAGGGCGATCGCGAGTACACAAACAAGAATGATGCATATTGATCTTGAATTTTCGAATCGTGGCCACAAAACTGTTTTGCGACCTCATAATCGCCGAATTCTCGCCACTGTATTTGTTGATGCATTTTCTGAACCACTGCTCGGCCCTTTGGCATTGAAAAAGACACGCTGTGTATAAATTTCAGCCAATTCGATTGGGACACTTTTGAGTTATGAATTATTTACACTCATTTTGTATTAAAACCACACTTGAACGGGGTATTGAAAATATGATGAAAATACTCTCGAAAAGTTCTCAAATAAACCCAAAATTTTCGTATTGGAACTTTTTTTCACACATCGTTCACGTTTTGAGCTATGTAGGCGCGAAAAGTAAAAGAAGAATTGAAAATCAATTTATTCGATGATTTTTTGTGATAGAATGATGAGTTGAAAAACTCGAAAAAATCTGAAAAAAATCACAGTTCATCCTTTCAACATGCAGTTTGACTGTGCAAACGGACAAGAAAATCGAAAGGATTCAGGGAAAAAATCTTGTTTTTTCGGTCGATTTGACGTGAAATCCCCCATAATTACTGTCTAATATTGATGTATAAGCGTCCTAATACCTTGATTAAAAACAAATATTTAACGGAGAATGGATATTGGGGAGGGATCTGGTTATTGAAATACGGGCTTCGAGGTCTTTCAAGTTTTTCCGTTCTAGCCACGCCCACCGACAGGGCACACTACTCCCAGCGCCGCGTAGCAGTTGGCGACAGTAAGGGAATCAGTCAAAGTGGACAGTGTCACCGGGTTGACCTCTTACCACCTCATTGCTGTCAGCGAGTCCTGGCTTCATCCCGAAGTCCCTGACCTATCCGTAGCTCTGTCTGGTTTCTCTATTCTTCGGAATGATCGTATTGGCAAGATCGGCGGTGGAGTTGCTGTTTACATTTGTAGTGCTCTGCGTGGTCGAATTCTTGCTGCTTCTCCGTCTGTTTACTCGGCAAACCCGGAGTATATGATAGTCGAAGTCAAGTCTCTCAGCGTACCTCCTTTCCTTCTCGCTGTAGTTTATCGTCCGCCCAAAACGCCAAACCTGGCTTGTTTTGCGGTTGACTTCGACTTCTTCTCCTGCGACTACTCTTTCTCCATCGTGCTTGGAGATTTTAACGCCAACCAGCTTGCAGATTCGTACGAAGCCGACAATGTGCGCTCCTTCTACCTGACGCGCGCGCTTCGCATGGTGCCTTATGCTCCAACTCACCATACATCTACCGCCGACTTCTTCTACGCTGATCGACTGGCTAATGCTGCAGGTCCTCGTGCCCTCTGGAATGAGCTCAGGTCTCTTGGGCTAGCCTCCTCGCAGAGGACTGACTGCGCTGGCTTCTCGGTGGAAGACCTCAACGTGCATTTTGCTGCAGTCTCCCGCAGCCCTGAGGCATCTCTGGAGGTCACCGAATTTTTCCGTGCCATTCCTCCGCGGCATTTCGACAACGCTTCATTCTACTTTAATTATATCTCGCGGCCCTCTTTGTATGCTGCAATCTCTCATTTCTCGTCGCAGTCCCGTGGTGTTGATGACCTTTCACTTCGCAATGTTAAAGATGCTCTTCCAGCCATATTCCCGTACCTGCTGCTACTTCTTAACCAGTCTCTTAGATCTGCTGTTTTCCCTGCTGCCTGGAAGCGAGCCCAAATCATCCCTCTGGCTAAAGTAAAGTCTCCAACATCGCTACAGCAGATGCGTCCTATTGCTCATCTGCGTCTCCTGTTCGAAGTCCTCGAGCGAATTGTCCTTGTGCAAACCATGACCTACTTTGAGAGTCATTCCCTTCTTGACCCTCGTCAGTCTGGTTTCCGCTGAGGGCACAGTACGCAGTCTGCTCTCCTTAAGCTCGCCGATGATGTTCGCCGTGGAATTGATCGCCGCTTGGTTACTGTGGTTGTTCTATTTGATTTTTGTAAGGCCTTCGACTCTATCCCGCATTCCATCCTCCTGGTTAAACTACTTGCACTCGGTTTCTAGTCCCTGGTTTCGGTCCCTGGGGAACTGTCTTCATCGCTATCGCTTGACCAAGGAGTCCCTCAGGGCTCTGTTCTTGGCCCTCTGCTTTTCGTTGCGTTTATTAACGACATATCTCGTGCTCTTCGGCACACGGAGCATCTGCTTTACGCGGATGACCTCCAAATCTACCTCCAGTGCCCTCCCGTTGAAGTGCCTGACGCCATCGCGCGATTGAATGCTGATGTTGCTGCCGTATTCGACTGGTCTCGCGTTAACTCTCTCAGCTTGAACTCATCCAAAACGCAGGCTATCATCCTCGGAAGCTCTTCATTTCACACTAGGCTGAACCTTTCAATCGCGCGATGGCGTCAGGCACTTCAACGGGAGGGCACTGGAGGTAGATTTGGAGGTTACCCACCGGTTAGATATAGTAATAGTCCGAGGGTCGAGTTCCAGAACCGAAAGGGGAGGATCCTTTATACCCGCTATTGTGTCCCAGTTCAAAAGTACCCTTCGCTCGACGCAGTCGCGACGCGCTCTGTGCCTAATTTTCAGTGCGCTCTTGAAAACGTCGCCAGTTGCAGAAAAATAAACCGATTGACGATTTTCAAAATGGATTCGAAAGGGGAAAGTAAGTAGAATATCATCATGTAATAATAAACTTGTAATAATAATGTATGTGA
>JAEUYN010001284.1:0-180794 GCA_018257835.1 Euura lappo
AAAATGGCGGCAAGATACGAGGTTATCACGAGGTACGCCCATGCTACGTATGCGATACGAGCCGCGACCGTAGACGGCGCCACCGGTTAGAATCAAAGATTCCAATCGCTTACTTTTATTTCTAGAAAACCTGAAAATTATTTGATCAAACACCGTGTACTACGTCCCTTCATGAGTTTTTTTTATATGATCTGATACCGTATGGCAAATAATACTGCGGTCGCCAAACAGTTTACCGAGCTATCTCATCGTATAGAAATAATAATCACCGGCATGTGGTGTTGAAAGATAACATAAAACCTCTATAATTCCAATATTTTATGTTATCAGCTAATGAAATTATGGGCAGAAGAAAGAACAGCAAGAAACTAACAGATTATCAAGAATTTTTCTTATGTAACCTATCGGCTTGGCTGTACTACAGAGCTAAGATAGCTGGAAGTTGGCTACTTCCAATGATAATGTCTGGTCCAGATGGTGCGTTTCCGTGTTCTCGGCTTTGTCGGTGGTCGTTATGTTGATGCATTGAATGGAACGTATAAATAGCCAAATCATTGTCTCTATATTCAGAGGGCAGAGCCTTTAACATGTCGAAGCAAACCACGTTGCTTGTCCTAGTCTCCTAGATCGAAGCTGCGTTCGTTCCATCCCTGCATCATCGTCGTTCACGTGGAGCCGTATCGTATGGATTTTTATTGAAATCGTCGATACATTCCTCCACATGTGTGCCCAGACCCTGCTCTGAATCAGCGTTATGTTTGAAAAATTGTGCCCGAATCACGGATTATTTCAAGCTGAATAATCCTCTTTCGTTCAATCGAAGCTTCGGTCGGTATATCATTTCGACGTACCACCGATGCAGGTCTCTTGAAACTCATCAGACAAACGACAGACGCAGAGAGAGTTACTTGAGAGACAAGAGTGGGTAAGAGATTGGCCTCCCTGACCTTTCGAATTACTCAAATTCCTGAGTTCGAATTGTTTTTAAGTTGTGCCACATTTGATACTAAGCGCCGTGGCTGAAAAGACGGTGATTCATCTGTCAATTTGTGGAAATATGAAATATATAATATATAATATAATAATAATATGAAAGAATTTCACTCCAGGCCGTTGGGGAAATTCGTATAACGGTATATCCGGGATTTGCAAAATGGCGCCAGACGACGCAGACACGACTCTTAGCGTCGCCTCTTCGAGGTGATTTGCCGAGGGGTGATTCGCCCTGTTTCATCCCCTAAAATACCATCGAAATCCCCCGGCGCAACCGAAGGGCTGGGTCGACCCTTCGACCCCTCGCCAGTTGAATGCAGATGCACCGTGAGAAAACCCGTCGGAAAAGCCGAAGGAACGTTCGAACGAACCGCTCGAAACCACGCCGTGCTTTTCCACGGATCGTTTCCTTACCTCGAGTAGACAGAGTCGAGCCCGGTCTTACCTCCCGGTGCTTGCCAGTGAGATTTCTGACTTACTCGAGAGACGCCCGGGGAGAGGACAGTTTTCTGTTTGACCGCTTCAAGTAGTTTTCCTCGTTTCTCGTGGTTCTCCGGAGCGTCGATGTCGCGCTCGACACTGTTGAGAGGGATTTTCAAAAAATTTCAGTCAGGAACATTCACTTCTCGGTAAATCATCACCTG
Source organism: Euura lappo (assembly GCA_018257835.1). Classification (NCBI taxonomy): domain Eukaryota; kingdom Metazoa; phylum Arthropoda; class Insecta; order Hymenoptera; family Tenthredinidae; genus Euura; species Euura lappo. The sequence goes on from JAEUYN010001284.1 coordinate 1,638, forward strand.
TTCGCTTTCCTTTCTATACGATTTTCACATTTACGTAAAAATCTGAATATCAAATATATTTGGAGACCATTCATGAAACTCTGGTACAAAAACAAAACAAGAGTTCTGATACGGTTGACGGGAGGAAAAAGGAAAAGGTTGCTTGAACAGCAAATATTTTGTCACGGTTGAGTAGGTCCTGCTCGTTTTAGAGAATATATAATATCGATTCCTTGTTTTAATATCGCTGATATTCCACGATCGAACATTAATACGGCTTCAATGTAGACTGACGATGAGAGAAAGGAATGGTTGAATTTACCCAGCGGTGGTCTCGCGGCCGGCGAAATAGCTATAATACAGTTGTTCCAACTACATAATTTTCTGATGCGAACAGATGATTGTTGACTGATAGAAATATTCAGTTGCCTCAACTAAATCAGCTATTACGCCGCCCGTGACCGCCGCCGGGTGGATTCCAGTATTTCCTTTTCTCAGTGTCAGTGATCTCAATAAATAATAGTTGCTGTCGTCTGTTCGGAGAAGAGGACTTGGTGAGGGTAGATAAGATATCGCTTGTCTAATGACGCAAGGATGTATTTTCTATGCTCATACACAGAACGTTCCAATATCAGTATCAACCATCGAATTGATTCCATAATGCGGGCGACTTTGTAGAGATTGCCTGCTAACGCCCCTGACGTGACGATGTCACCGACACTGCGGTCTACCTGCAAAACAAATTCCGCACGGATGAGGTGTGTCATTATTTCAGTACCTTCAGTTTCGAAAACATGTTGCAAGAAGGCGAATTCAAATGTGAAATCAGCAAAGCAAAAATCTAAAACAAAATTACCGTCACATGCAGCACTTAGTATTCGAAATGCATTATGCGAATTTCACACAAGTTGCTCTATAACAGTGGCTTGACTTTGGATCGAAAAACCGTGCGTTGAATGGCGAAGCGGCATTTTTAAACAGACAAGACCTCTAGAGCATCTGAACAATTTTTCAAATAGTTACGGGACATTGAAATAGCCAAGTCTGGACCTAAGTGCTGGTTGAGGTTTCCGAGATCAAAATGAAGACTACATGTAAGCTATAACAGTACAGCCAAGTCGAGACTTGAATGAAAATGAATAGGTACTGGCTTCGATTGAGCATAACGTTTTCGTATTTCATCATCTTAACATGTAACTGCGCAACAGTTGCCTACTGCAGTGTTATGGTATTCAATGATACAGTAATTCCATACTAATAGGACACCTTCTTTCCCGGTAACGTACGAATTTGTACCTTGCGACTGGGCATAGCATATTTGAGGAGCACGGTTCATCAAGCAATTATTGTTGCTAAGTCGGATCCCGATGTGAATGTTGTCTGCGATCGTTGATATTATATCGTTGTCACTGCCTAGGATAAAATAAGCTCCCGCAGACTAGACGCAGTTACACTCGAATTTTCTATTTGCGGACACTATGCCAATACTCAGTCACTGCCTTTTCGAATCTGACGTGAACATTGACAACGGAATGAAAACATCCCATGGCATAGCTTTTGATTCGGAAGATGAAGTCTATGTGCTGAACGAATATAGCGTGGACAAATACCTGGATTCCCATGGTGTCCTGGATGATCGTTAGTTTGGAAAGCATGCGGTCTTCGTAGAACGTGGAAACATCTTCGAGGCCCGGCAAGTACTACAACACACCAGTAAATAATGTCAATATTCAGCTGATCGATACATGTTCAATATTCAATCGAAATAGAGCTTAAATTAAGGTAAATTGACAAATCCCATCCAATGTACAGATCTTACTAAAAATATTTCAATTCCACGTATACTGCCAGTTTTTCTGAACATGCGGCCAGTAGATGCGAAGGAAGAAGGCAATTATCAGAGTGGAACCTTCTATTCAGGTTGATCGTAAGTGAGAGAGGTGTACCTTCGGTTGCCTGCTTCAGGCACACAGAGTAGCCTGCGTATGAAAATACTCACGGTACAGTGAAGCGTGAAGAAATGAAGAATTCCAGAATAATCTTACTATGGTAAATTAGCTTGTATTTTTGCCATCAAAATATGATGTTCATAGACTAAAAAAAAATAATAATAATAATAAATAATAAAATAAAATAAATGAGGGAAAAAATAGCCAAACCGATTTTTATCCGATTTTGAAAAGGATTGGTGGAATATTTGTGACGATTGTACTGATGCTAATTCAATGTTACCTACCACGATCATATTTTATAACTTATAGGTTTACTCGAGGATCTTCTCACAATGAACTGGGTACCCGACGTGAAGCTGGTACCTAATTTTTAGTACGAACATCGGTCATGTTGTTACCGCCCAGGATAAGGCTGTGCTCCACAGCCCAGACCAGGTAGGCAAACACGAGTCTTTATCAAACATATTGCCCTAAAAGTCCGGGTGATGCGAACGAGCTGCGAATGGGGAAATGTAAGGATAAAATAAAGGAAATTATAAAATTGTGTGTCACCTTTTTTTTACATATTCGCTCCTGATACCTAAAATTGTTCGTAAATTCGTCAACGCAAAGTCGAAAACAAAGTTTGTATATCCAACCTTTTCGATAGACAGCAATTGTGACCAATTCATTTATGGGCTTTGTTCGCACCTAAAGAACGACAGAGCACCCCACTCATTGTACCTCATGAGCAATGGATCGAAGGTCCATTCGATTTCAAAATCCCGTGATTGCGGCAATCGGGTTCCCAAATTCTGTTATAAAAGCAGCACATGAGGTCAAGGATCCGGAAGAAAACTCTGTCTTTCCGGAGGTGACTGGACAATCCATGTACATACGTCGTGGCGAAGAGGGTCTCTTCAGCTAAATGATACAAATGTATCGATGATTCGAATATTGACTCGCAACTTTATATAAATAGTTTGGGAGTGTTGAATGATTCATTTAACCGTCTCATCGGTTACCAGCAGATCGGTGGAACGTACCTGGGATACCCGTAGCGAAATATCGTCGAGATTATGCCCTCGGGCAACTTCGTGTCAAGTGGTCAAGTCAAGTATTTTCGGGCAAATTCACTGTACCCTATGACTTTTATCTCAGAGAAAGTAGTTTTTGGTGAGAAAAGTTATCTGCCAAAGCTTTTTTTTTCGAAATTCCCAGTATTTTTCAAGCTATTCAAACTTTTGGTTTAGGCAAGCTTTTTCCCCAAAAATCATAAATTCAGCTACGTTGGTCAGAAAGCACCAGCAAGAGATCCTTTTTTCGGCAGAAGAATTTCAAACAAAATTTATGCTCACAAAATACAGAATTGAAAAAAACAAGTTTCCCCACAATTTTGAACTGCTTTACGAAATCACGAACATTCTATGTTTAGCGAACAAATATTCTGGGGGTATACTGTTTTCTAGACACAACATTGTTCACCTAATGATAACTTAAAAAATACTGGAAATTTCGGAAAAAGCTTCAGTAGATAATTTTCCTTCACCGAAAACTACTTTCTCTGAGATCGACGCCAAGACCCGAAAAATTGAGCGAAAAATCTGCGATCACTTGACATGAAACCGCCCCTTTATATGGATATTGTATTTTGAGTGTATCTCACGATCTTATCTCGAAACAGAATAAAAAATTCTGTTGAAATTGCGCAGTACGCTTCGCTTCGTCGAAATACTCATCTCCAGACGATATGACAACTGGCTGCCGTTCTTCGGCAGCTCGTGTCACGAAGTGTTTCAAAACCCATCCATCTCTACCACCTCTCTATTCCCGAAGTTAGTGGACCCCCACTGCTCCATCTGACTTTCGAGAGGTGTCTGTTCGGTCGGTGCCTCGTGTTTATCTAATCACTAGTGTAAACGTAATATCCGAGGAGACTGTACCCGTTGCTCTTCGTATACGGTGACTTATTCCTCTGCCGAATTCTTCCATTAGGACCATTCTTCTGGCTGACGTTATTCATAAACATTGTGCATCAGCATAATTCACTTGTTCCGAGCACCGTGGTCAGGCTCAGCTTCAAAAGTGAAGATAACAATTGAAATGAAAGGTGTACTTGCCACGCTTTGCGTGGCGTGTCTTTACGTTCTTCTGGTGTTCGCTGACTCCGCGGACAGCGAACCTGTCGTAAGAATAAAAAATGGCACCCTCGAGGGTGTCTTCGTGAAGTCGAGGAAAGGACGCGAGTACGCATCTTTCAGAGGAATTCCATACGCTCGTCCGCCTCTTGGAGAACTCAGATTTCAGGTAAGACTAGATCTTAACGTAGTTTTCCAAAGTTTTTATGGACTTTCAATTGTTCGTAGAATTGCCTCGTAAACCGTAGACGCTTAAAATTCAACCTTGAGGCAGATTTTTTCAACTCCAATAGAGTTATTAGCTCTGGCAACTGCTAATTCTCATTCCTCCAGACGAGCGCGAGCTTAATTATATACCATTCGCGTGATTGCAATGTAGGAAAGACACACGTATGTAATGTTGCCGCTCTCGCGTGCGGTTGATACACCTGAACGCACCGGGAAGTTGTTTAAATGTTGATTCAAAGCGAGATACTACCACGCCCTTTACGTAGTGGCATCCAAAAATACGGCATTGACGTACATATGAACAATAGGACCACAGCTTGACATCCTTACGAGGATCAGCATTCGGAGATCAGATTACCCGGAATTCTATAATCTCTCACGTTTCAGGACGTTCAAAGTTGTTAGCCGCTGTCGGCAGCAATAGATGTAACTCAAGAAGCTTCTGAAAGAATTTTGAGTGTCCGGTCGCTTCTTTTTTGAAATGGCATTGACCTCCGCTGGCACCAACAAAATGGGCTCCGGCATTTCTGTGAAAATTTCCGGCTATTATTTATCATCTGTTCGTCTGCCTGCCCAACTCCGTCAGATATTTCATTTTAATAAGATATCTCATACTATCTCATATCTCATCAACATAATCGCCTATTGAGCCAAAATAAGAGAGCCACTCAGCTGACCCACGTTTGAATGAATAAAATTACCATTTACAGCCTCCAAGGCCGGCAAAAAGCTGGACCGGGACTCGATCTGCCAAAGAAGATGCGGAAATCTGTGTACAGCGAAACATATACACCCACCAAGAAGAGGTTGTCGGTGTAGAGGATTGCCTGTATCTCAATGTATACACGCCAAAGCTACCTGTCTCCGATAATGACGTCGGAACCTCCCATCCGGCTCTTCCTGTGCTCGTCTGGTTCCACGGAGGCGGCTGGGTCACGGGCGCGGGTCACTCGGAGTTCTACAATGCCAAATACCTCCTGGATCATGACGTTATTCTCGTAACCTTGAATTTCAGGTGAGCTAAGTTTTTCATTTTTTTCTTCTCTTGAGTGCCGAGAGTCCTGTATGCTACGTTAAAATTCAAGCAATCTCTATGACGTATTCATCCAGTGATTAGTTCAGCGGCGTCGGGTCGACGAAGCAGCGACTTTACAACAGTGTTTGTCATACCAGATTATGAAACCGGTTGAGGCGCACGTTGGCGGTTCAGAGATTGAAAACAATTGCATGACAGACACAAAAAAGTGATGTTATGTAATGAGCGATGACAAATCACCATATTAATATGGCTTTACGAAAGAGCGATACATTATTCTGCAGATTGGGGCCGCTGGGATTCTTGAGCACCGAGGATCTAGCGTCTCCTGGCAACCAAGGATTGAAGGATCAAAGCCAAGCGCTGCGCTGGGTTCAAGAGAATATAGTGGCCTTTGGCGGTGACCCTAACAGGGTCACCATCTTCGGAGAGAGTGCTGGTGGCGTCAGTGTCAACTACCATATGATGAGTCCTCTCTCCCGAGGTGAGAACTACGACGTATCGATAATTACCGTAGTTACGCATGCATTGAGCGAGGTAAAAAATGGAAACATAAAAACGAACGAATTCAACAGAATCGCGGAAATATCGGTTTTGGTTTCAGTAAACTTTTGTGATTGCCTAACACTAGAGAGAGAATTTGTTAAACCGGTTCAAGTACTAATGTAGATTGAATCGGTGGACGGTGGAATATTGCAATTGACAGCTACCGCCAAAGTGATGTAACTTTAATTGAATCGCCTGATGAAATGCATAAGCCGCCTCGAAGCGTGTGCCTAGAAAAATACATTCCAGAATACGACAGGTGTGCATGTGTGCATGAGTCGTAATGATTTTTATTACGCAAGCAATCTTATAGTCAGATCCGCTAATCAACAGGTTCCAGCGTTAATCACTCAGAACATAGATCAATCCAACTCAATTGGCGTTTGACCCCGTTATGGACCATCCATGTTTACCCTGTCCGAAAAGTAGTAAGATACTCGCGGAACGATCATTTTGATTGACTTCTTATACTTCGCCAGCTCATTCGGCTCGGATCAAATAAAAATAACAAGGCTCAATATATTTCAGCCAATTACCAATTGAAGGCATGGATCGAATAAGGGTCTCAACCTTATGGGATCCACATGGTATGTAGGCCCTTGTTTCATCCATGCCTTCAATTTTAACGTGTAAAACGAGTGTGGTGGGTACTCGATGGATGGACTGTACATCTCCTTTCAAACTATTATGTGAAGTAGTAAAATTATTCTACCACGAATTATGCATAGGTAAATGTTTGTAATTAGGTCTGTTCCAACGTGGAATCTCCGAGAGTGGAACGGCGCTGTGTCCTTGGGGTTTGACAAGGCCAGGACTGGCCATCAAACAGGCGCGGCGCCTCGGGCATCTGCTGGGATGCTCCGAGGATGATACAACCAAACTCATCGAATGTCTTCGCACGAAGGATGCGGTCGAAATCATAGCAACTGACCGTGATTTCCAAGTAAGAATATGTAGTGATCATTCACAACCAAGTCAGGGAAGTACTTACTACGTACCGGGAAATGTTTATGGACAAAGTCAAATTATAGTCGTCAACAAACTCGCATGTATTTGTCTAATACGTAGAATACGCAGGATCGAGAAGTGCGACGAATTTTTTCAGCGGTAGAAGCGGTGGATTACGCGTTCCAATCAGCATAATAATACAGACGTGAAAGAAATAGGATTCCGTGGGTGGGGATGATGGAGTTTTAATAATAAACCGGTCTTGCATGCGGACGGGCGTTGTTGATCCGATACGGGTAAATACTCTGTTGATTGATACTTGTTATGGCACGTTGATCAAGATACCTATGCAAACTGCGTCATATAGTTATGGAAACCAACAGTCTGATTCTTAGAACTCGTAATTACGCCGCATAAATAGACCGATGAGCTCGGAGCGTTGATTCCCTGATTGCAATCGAGAAAATTGTTAGATTTACAGGTAATACGCCAGCAACAAAACGCACACAACGGGCGAACGTTTCTGTTTTCCTAATCGTTTATCGCTGATTATGCTCAGGTTTTAATTTGCGTGATTTCAATTTGTTCCGAAAATCTCCATGTCTGTTACAAAGCCACGAGTGAAATTGACGATACCAAGAGAACCTCATTCAAGTTCGTTTGATCACTAACAACAAGTTTCCAGTATGAGATTAAGAGAAAAGACACGCAGGGATTAAGTGGCACGCGAACCAACTGACCAAGCAATTTCTGCCCACGAGGTGTACGTAAAGAGAATTTGTTAATCATACGTTGTAAATTACCTCGATGAAATCAACTGTTAACTTGCCAAGTAAATGGGCGGTCGAATTTCAATTAACCGCGGTATGCATGGAAGCATGACTGCACTCGCATAGAGACAGGGTACGCTAGCTGCCAAACTAATTTAATAATCATTGACCGTTTTCGTCACGCGTCCTCTGTCCGACGCTGCAGAGTTATTTGGAGTAAATCACAATCTGTAAATTGATATATGTATGTATCTGAGGAAATTGTCACATCTAGCACGGGCACTCTTTCCACACTTGGATCAGTCGCGAAGTAAACGAGCCGGCTGTAATCGGTGGGACGCTGAGTACCAGGCCAGCTATGAACGCAATAAACACACGCCTCGTTGGCTGTCAAATTTTATGCGCAATCCCATGCATCAGTGGTTGCACGATCAACGATTCTTATAAACACTGCGAAATAACTTGTGCAATTAGGATCAGTTTCCAGACGCCATAACATGTCAATCAGCGAGTGCAAAAGACTCTGGTACAAGTCTGTGGTAAAGTGTAGGTTCGATCTCTTTACTCGAGTGCGAGCGCTGTGTTATGATTTCGATTCAGTAGATCACTTTCAGTAGAGTACTTTCAGTCGTAGGTGGGTATGGTTTATTCTGGCTTGGACAATATTCAGGTCACTTACTATGTGTATCATACAAATAGCAATTTGGGTACTGCCCGATGATCCCATTCCGACCCGTGGTCGAACCCGTTCATCCTGGAGCATTCCTCATCGAGGATCCAGCAGCTGCTTTGAAAGCTGGTCGCCTGGCTGACATACCGTGGATGACTGGCGTCACCTCTCACGAAGGATCACTCAAAGTTCCTGGTAAAGCTTGCGTTAATTTTCGGTTGTAGCCAAATGGAACTTGCGATATCTTCACCGAGGATCTATTCTTTCAGAACTTTACGGTTTGAACGATGGTGAGCAGGCGAAGAAGCTGAACGAGGATTTCGAGAAATTGGCACCCGTCACAATTATGTACGAGCACTATTGCTCCGAGGAGGATCGACCGGAAGTCACAAAGCGAATCAGAGATTTTTATCTCGGTGACTTGCCAATCGACAACTCAACGAAGTTCAATATGATAGACGTAAGTAGAGATTCGTCGCTTGAATGGCAAAGCATCCTTCTCGACTTATCCGAGACTGAAGTTCATATCCACTCTGACACAATATCCGTTTGATGCAGCTCTACTCGGACGCGTGGTTCAACATCGCTGCTGATAACGCAGTCAGGGATTATTTCGACGCGATGAGTGGCCCCGTTTACTACTATTACTTTGCTTATCAGGGCGACGTGTCTTTCAGTTCTATATTCGGTGATCCGAGCGGAGATTACGGAGTCTCCCACGCCGACGAACTCCAGTACTTATTCCCAGTTGGCGAGCAGCTTTTCAAGGATAAACCTTTGAGCGAGGAGAGCCTCAGGGTTGTCGATATTATGACCTCGTTGTGGGTTAACTTCGCCACTTCTGGGTAAGACCCTCCTTCTCCTATCGTACGCTGACATACCTTTCAATACATTCGTTTGTGTCCCGATATTTGCAGAAATCCCACACCTGTGATCACGCCGGCTGTACCGGTCAAGTGGCTCCCGGTTAGAACGCATAATTTGGAATACCTGCACATCGGAGGATCCCAGGATTTGTTCATGGCCTACAACCTCACACCGGAAAGAACACAGTTCTGGGCGACGTTGCCGCTCCAAGGACAGTCGTACCACGATCAGAAACACGAGCCTCATTCTAGAGATGAATTGTAAAACAGTTTATCGCAGATTCGTGGACGATTATACAGGGATCGATTAGGTTGCTGAAGAATTTTATCGAACAGTATGGCGGATTGCACCGTGTATTTATTCATCGCAAACTTCACTAGGACCAAGTAGTTGAGAACACACGATGTATCGGAATTATCGATATTCTTATCACGTGCTGATATAATCTGTTGAGGTTCCGAATGAAAATCGGCGAAATTACAAGGCGTGTGGTCCAAATGGAAATAAAATTCAGTTCTTCTACTCTGCCTACTAGCGTATACGAACGATGGTACCTACACGACACATTGTAGGGGAGAGTCGTCTATATTGTACCACTTTGGACTTTGGAATTTTAAAAATTTTATTTTTAATTCGAATATCATGGACATATTTTTCATTGTACTCTACATTCATTTATGAATCACCAGAAAAATCGTCGTTCTTTCAATTTATTAGTAAAGGTATCAAAACAAAACAATTTTTTTCTAAACCTCTGCAAACGGTACGATTTAGCCGATCAGTAGGGTAAATTGTACCACCGGTCAGGTAAATCGTACCACCCTAAGAGAAGAGAATATAGGCGTATTACTGGTAACATGTATCACTTGATTTCATAAAACTTTGGAATATTAGACAATCCAATATGCTATATTAGCAGAACAATATTCTCGATACAATTATATCGTGTAATATTGTGTATGACCTAATTCGATATTCTTCAACAAAAAACACAACTTGTAGGTAATTAATATATCGTAAGTATTTCGTATCAATGCTGGTCACCGCAACTGTCATTATTTGCGAAAAAAGTGAAATTTCATTTTGGTTCCGGACTTACACCCAGAGCAGATAGCAGATACAGTACGTACCATAGCAGATACATTACAAACACAAGAGCCTTAGGGGTGACTGTCGGAAAAGTCATCGAATACTAGGCAAATCAACAATTGTACATTTGTATGGAACTTCTTGATAACAACCTCCACCATCAGTCCTAACTTCATCGGCACGCTTTTCGGCAGTAAGACTTCGATATTCTGTCACCAAAGGTCGGCAATATTCGATAGTTAGTAAGTCACGAAACCAAAAAAGTTCTAAACATATTCGATAGTATTCGAGATATCGTACAATATATGGTACAATTTACCAGGCGGTACAATATAGACGACTCTCCCCTATACATATACATACTTAAGAATGATAGGGTAACGGCACCGGTAGTGGGACACTTAGGACATCTATCAAATTCTACTTCGTATTCCGATCGTGTTAAATCATTGTCCATCTTTCCGATTCATTCGACAGATTTGTGAGGTCCCTGGGCATTGTTTCGTATGTTTAACTTCAGTCTTCAGTTATCATATTTATACATCCGATTTAAGCATCAAATGAGGCGAGGTGGCTGAAATTACCAGTAGTGGGCCGGGGTCCACCATTAGTGGTCCACGTCAAGTGCCAGTAGTGGGACAGGTTATCGAAATGAATAAAATAGAGCTACCGCACGACTCTATAGATATGCTTGTATATTTTCATTGTTTGGGAAGACATAATCGTCGTATGGGTGTTGTTATGGTTCCATTTGATAATAATTTCGTAATAATTGACTTTTATTTCTATTTTACGTGTAATTTGATACTGTTGGTAAGGTAGAACAAAAGTGTATCATCCGTTCACTCGATTTCCTCGCAAGCATTGACTGTCCCACCAGTGGAGGGAAAAATTAAATACGGCACATACCAGTAGTGGGACACCCGGTCCACTATTGGCGAAGTCTGAGATACTGTCATCCTGAGGTGGGACGCCTTGAATAATTCTAACCCCAAACATGTTTACGCGGATTTGATCGTTCAAATACCTCATTTCATCAATTATCAATGAGTACAAGTGGATATATCAATTCGTATGTATCTCAAAACTCGAAGGTGACTGTTTTTAAATATCACTCTCCCGTTGTACTTTGCCTTGGTTGCCACCTCGTTTCACAACTCGCGACGTTTACGGTCCCACTACCGGTGCCGTTACCCTAGTTGATATTTTCAACATTCTATTATCTATAATGTCATGCTTGGTTAATGAAAATAGTTTATAGTGCGGGAGCAGGTGTTCGACTCGTGACATAATCTGTACTTGGATATATGGCTAAATCTTGATATCCTTAGCTCTTTTCTTCTCTTTCTTCGAGGCTGGGGCGGTCGCAGTCGTTGCCGACGTAGATTTGGATAAGGCTGCCGGTACGGTTATCCGAAAACCCATACATGCTATCGAGTAGTTTCCGGGCCCCACGTCAATAAAGTGTTTTTCCATTTTTTCCGGCGTGACGTATTCGCTGTAAGGAATATCTGCCAGAGTCTCGAAACCCAGGCGACTGGCGATAGTTTGAGAGGCTCCGGAACTGAAAGCTCCGATGCAAGCTGGCAGCCCAAGATGTCGACAGCAATCGACGCACGAACGTACCAGGGCCGTGCCGATCCCGCGGTTTTCGAATTTCTCGTCTACGCACAAAACGTGCAATCGAAAGTACTCGTTGATCTCGTACCTCTCGTAGATTTTCCCAATCCCATAAACGCAGCTTTTTAGGGTCTGGATTTTGAAAATTGCCTCGCCTTGACTCGTCTGTGTTGAGAGAAATCTGGAATCAGTTTTTAAACTTGCCCTGAAAGAATTATCTCAACTACTTACTCGTATTCGACTGTTGGCCTTCGACTGATTGGCCTTGTTATTCACAGTCGTTACTGCAATACCAACCAGTCTTCCAGTACCTTCGTGTATCGCGCACATGCTTCGCATCTCGTCCATCCACTCCGTGATCAGGTCGAGGTAAGTCTGCATGGATATCTTATCTTTGGCGAGAATGGTGGCCCTGCACATCGGTTCTGTAGTGAAAAATTGCGCCTGAGAATTCGTGCAGGAAGATCCGTTTGTCAGGATATGCGATGGCTTTTTCCACAGTAGTAATTGCTGTAATACTTTTGTAAGTGCAAGTGCCTCGTCGAATCTGTTCTTTCCGAGATCCACGATTCTGTAACCGATGCTCAACCTCTCCCAAACGATACCTACATCGACATTTGGCAGCTCGTCGATGAGATAATCCAGAGAACTTTTGCCAAGTCTGATCAGCGGAGCTTTGCCATAAGATTCACTGGCCCTCTCCATATTATACTTCGTTATATCTTCTCGCTATGAGGTTGTGCCTATTCTGTCCGATTTCCAGAGCCTGTCAGCTGCAGCCTTCAAGACAGATGAAGTATGCCGACGATGTCGATCTCGGACCACGGAACAACGTAGAATCGGCTTGTCGAGAAGATAACCTAATTTTTGGAACAAATTCAATTTCAGAATTCAAAATTCAAATTTCGAAATTCTGAGTGTATATTTTAGAAAGTACGACAAGGACGGTTTCTTTCCCGTGGCTCAGGTCAAAATGGACGATGACGACTCGCGCCAGAATGAAGCTATGATGGCAGCCCGGGCCAGGATGTACGCACCCTTAGTATGGGACATGACTTCAGACTTTGAGATTCAGAGTCTGAATGATACGCGTTACGACGAAGCCATCAATCTGATAAAAGTTTGCTATTCTAGTACAGCGTATGCGCGTATATTTTGACCAATTCCTAGTTGGCGGCGAATGATTTTATTCGGCTGATGTGGATGATAAATGCGGGAGCGATATTAGACCTTTGAACTATTACGGCCCGCAGCATCACTACATAAAAGAAGAGCCCATGTCCTCGTCAAATGCAATGACTCAGGATCGTAGCTCAGTCAGAAGGTTCTTGGAAATGGCGCTGACATGGATGAAGGACACCATCAGCATCTGTGCTTTGAGCGCCCGCACTGGCCGACTGGTCGGAGTCGCGGTGATGAGAATAAATTCTCTGATCGACAAGTCAGAGACCTACAATCGAATCCAGGTACACCGATGTACTCGCTTTTCATACTCGTTACTCTGACTGTGAGATTCGAAGAAATTCTGTCCTCCTAATACCCGTCGACGGTGGCCAGGTCTTGAAAGGCGATGTCCTGCCGCAGATCATGCACTTGAGAGGTACGTTGGTCAGGCAGGCTAAAATTTACGATAATCTAAACATCGAAGACTACTTCAAAGTCTACATCCTGGCTGTTCATCCCTCCTACGAACGGAAAGGAGTCAGGTCAGCGTTGATCAAGGCTGCAGTCGCGGTCTGCAGAGCATTGAAGTCACGAGCAATTTTCGGAATATTTACATCCAAATCGGATCAGGAGCTCGTGGAGAGCCTGGGCTGGAAAACATTTTCAGAGATTCAGTACAGTCGATGGATAATCAACGATCAGGTGGTGTTTGATGACCCCGGTATAGGAAATTACTCCGCGGCTCTGATGGGGGCTTTGGTACCCGAAGAACCATCAGAAGAGCAACAAAAGAAGCAGAAAGACGCCTTTGAGATGGGAAAGAGACGGAAGAAAGGAAAAATACCTTGCCAGCAGTGAATTGACTGTGTCCAGATGAGCAGATTTCCAACGAGGGGTAAACTTTGTAAATAAGTATGAGAATGAATCGAGACCGAATTTAATCAGTTATCGAGCGAAATCGTCCGAACCAACCGTTGGTACGCGGAGTTCTCGAAATGAGCGCGACGAGTAATTGGCGGTTGCCGGTAATTGACCGCTCGGGTACGATGCCTACAATCGGTGAGAGTAAATCCCTACGAATCGTCCCGTCACTGGGTCTGACGCCTGACGTCTGCGCGTCAAGCCTCGGAGATGGCAGGTCCTTCGAATGTCTGTGGGTCGCGAGGACCATGCGCTCGATGAAAGCATGCGCGAGGTCTCGACGTCGAAGGCGAGTTCACGTTCAGTGCATGGCGGCCCGGGGCCCTACTTCGTGCTCCGTACTCGCCTCCTACTCTCGAGTGTCGATTCGCAGTGCATGAAGATCGGTGCATGTCGCTGGAGCAAAGCAAGTGTCTGTGATGGTGATAAGTTTGTAGTTTTTTTCTCTTTATTTTCCTTCGACCGTTGCCTCGTCTTATTTGATCGTCCGTTCAACGAACGAAACCAACGAGTTCGACGATCCACTGCATAAACTAAGTGGACGTTACAATTTTCTACTTGCAGTGTAAAACCGTGTTTTCTGCAAACGGAGACTAACGACGACAGGAGACAGGACTTTGAAACCCTCAGAGTGAGTATCGACGTTTTACTCATTGTCATTAGCCGGCTGTATAACATTATCTAACAATGATTGCACCGCCACAACCAGGATGCACAGGCGTTACACCGACTGAATCGCGAGATCCACGCGCAACTCCTGCCACTGTGTTATATCAACCGTAACTAAGTTCCAATGACAGTCGATGGTTCCTCGAAGCGTGAGCCAAATAAACTATAAACCAACGATACGAATTGACGAAGCGTCGTTCCTGCTGTTTGGGTGATTGCGAAATGCTTTCAACCTGTGAGTGATTCTTCACGCCCGAGGGGACGAGATTTTACAATCAGTATCTCACACATTCTCACACACTTTTCAATCATTATTGGAGCAACGTAACGTTCCGGTAAAATTATTCATGCCGTCATTTCTGGGGATCAAACGTTTCGTTCTAGGCAAGGTGCGAATGACTCATCGTTCAAAGAGTTTTCGTATGAAAACCTAGTATCACGTTTATCAACACGCGCTTCTTAGACTCGAGTTCTGTCGATCGATCGAGGAGTTCGGATTACCGCGTGGTAATTAACGAACAACACGGGAGATTGTGATCGGACCTATGTTTATTTCGTGTTCGGGCCTCCAGTGTTGTTCAATATTCACACAATATCGAGATTACGGAGAACGACGAGGGACCTGTAACTCGCTGTACCGCGACTCGTTTCGGTATACGAGAGCCCGCGGATCTGGTTAGGCCGTAACAGACTCGATCGCAAAGAAGGTAATATCGGTGCTCACGATTCTGATTACGGTTCTATCAGCCCATTAATCTTGCTTCGCACAAGCTCACGATCAGCTGTGCTATCTGGGAACTTTAGAGGTGATATATTTCCCGACAGCCTGACACGTTCGGTGTTTGTATTATTTTTCATCAAAATTAGATCCCAGTCCGCGGCGTGTTAGCGGTCCGGGAAGGGAGATAAAAACACTGTTGTTATTTTTTTTTCGTTTTACCAAGAAGTTAAACGCGCCGCGGCGCCGCTGCCCGTCAGTCTTATCACTTCCGGCCACGCGGTCATGAATCTCTCGCCGGTTGACAAATGTCGTCAAGTATGTCATCTGATGGGCAAGGTCGCGTTTTTCATACACAAACCAATTACGTGTAGTACGCGAAGCGATATCGGAGCCGAGTATCGTTTCAGACGAACAAATCGAGCCGCGGACTAAATGCTAATAGCTAATTAACGCCGTTCCGCTCCGTCGCGATACTGTAATCTATCAACAAATGGAGACATCAGTTGCAACAAATGCAATTACCGGCATTGCCGCGTACACATACCGATACTACTCCGCTCTACTCGAGAGACGAGAATATAGGCGGCTGGTGTGACCATATAATAAAAATAAATGTCGAATCAACAAACAGATGTTTCCGCAGCATGTTTCAGAAATTGAGTCCCTCGGGCAAGAGTCCCAGAAATATCTGGTCGTCCTATTAATAGCTCCTGGAGTCGGCCGAGACGGCGAAGGAAAGGAAGCGCGGTAAAGCGTCGGGGCGCGCGGAGCACAGAGTCGAGGGGTCGCGAGACGTGGGACGTGAGACGTGAGACGTGAGACGGTCCGGGCGCACCCCTTTTTCACGCTCTCGAGTCGGCGTGCAGACAGAAAAAATACCCAATAAAACTAACGTCCCAAAGTGGTTGCTCGGCCCGATGCTGCGAGAAAACTTGGCAGAGAGGAAACCAACCCAGTCCCAGTCTCTTCTCGGCTATCGACACCTTCGTCGCTCCCAGAGTCCGTCGTCGATTGATTGAAAAAAAATGTACACCTCGCGTGTGACACTCAAGAGCTTCTCCCGTGCGTCGGAAATTGACCGTCGTTTCAGTCGTATAATTGTTGATGATAGACATGACAGAAGAAGACTCGCCGGAAACGGAACAGTTTAACCTGTCTTTAATCGCCTCTTAATCGAGGACTAACCATCTTGATTTCGCGCAGCGGTTCAAAGACCCACTTGACGCGGTGCGAGAATCTCGAAGCCAGTGGGGTGAATAGCAGAGGGCGAGGGCGTTTGCTCGAGGTCGCGGTTATATAGCAAATGTTTACGGAATCTCTCCCTTCACTCACCCTCTCGGCGTAAAGTACGTGGCGTGCGTGCATGCGTGAGCGATGGAAGGAAGGAAGGAGATGGGAGGAGACCCTGCAGGGATCCAGAGGTATGCACACACTCGGTTATACTCCGTACTCCGTAGTTCGTACTCTACACGCGTGCGATCGTCTCGTGTACCGAGGCACTTGAAGGGTTGCGGAAAAGAAGTAAGTGCCGGCATGTTGTGACAGGGACACGTGCCCCGGGCTTAATAACGCGAGTGCGTGCAGCGGTACGCTGTACAGCTATGTACATATACGGTGCCATCTATTATGCCCACGCTAAGCGACCAAATTCACTTTACCACCCAGTCGCTTTACGTGTGTATACGTGTGTATACGTGCCCCAGTATTTTAATAACGTTACTTAATTCGCGATCCGATCTACCCTCCCGCATACCTTATTGTGCCTACAAGCTTGTGTACCTTGCGCCCTACTACGTCCTGCTTTTCAATTTACAGTCGCGACCACTTCGCAGAAGCGACAATCGCTATACCTATACCTTTACTTCGCGTTTGAGTTATCGTCGAATATTCGGTCATCGCGCAAGTTAGTCGAAAGAGGTTCACCACAATTTAAGGGGACCTACAGCGTGATTAAAACAATTTCCAAAGTTCATTACACATCGAAAAATGTTTTTTTTTTTTTAATCACTTGTCGTAAGGTTTCAGACACACGGTTTATTCGATTTTGTCTCTCGACGTTTCATTTACGTCGGAAAGCAACTCTTCATCGTGTGAATGAGGGAACCTGAGAAAAAAATTCTATGATAAGTTATGGCTAGTTATCGAAATTTAGGGACAATCACTGGTCACTCTTTTGCTGATAACTTGGTCCAAAAAATTTGCTTTTCAATTTCCCTCATTCAG
This sequence comes from Euura lappo, assembly GCA_018257835.1. NCBI lineage: Eukaryota > Metazoa > Arthropoda > Insecta > Hymenoptera > Tenthredinidae > Euura > Euura lappo. Next base: position 19,158 of record JAEUYN010001284.1, read on the forward strand.
ACGACGAGGAAAAGTCAATTTTTCGATGTGTCAAGTTTTCGAACTTTGGATAAGATATAAATGATCTTTGGAGTATGGAGAATTTGTTGAATCACGCTGTACTGGTCCCTTTGATAACAGGCGAATTAGCGTACCATTATAACTCATTCGCACGTGTCATTCGCGCCTTGCCCGGTGTACTTTATGATTCTATACCGATTTTCAACGAGGTGCGTGGGTACATGTGATTATGTTTCGAACGTGGGTACCGGTACCGAATCTGGCACCGGGGTAAACCCGAGGCAAGCCCATTCGGGGCCCCGACGTCTTCGAATGTCTATATTTACTCCACTTTGAACCATTTTACTTCCTCGTTAGTAGTTGCCTGCGGTGATCATCACCGAGGAATAGTTTGGTAACTTACGTCGGGTCTTCGACTCTTCTATTATTAGAGTTGCGGTGCTATTTATAAGTTTTAATTGACAGCTGCGGGCTCGATTGCAGTTCGCGCAGGGCTCTGCAGCACTCGCAACAATTTTTCATTATAAACCAGAAGAGAAAAAGAAAGCGAAGAGTCCGTGTCCTTGGCCACCTACGCCGCGACGCATTGTACCGAGGATGTCGCGTTATCCCGGGACCCGGAGCGACGCGGCGCGGAGGTTCCCGAATAGGAACTTCCTCGACGACCGGAAGTCGGCCGCCCTTCCCTCTCCCTCTCCCTCTCTTTCTCTTTCTCCACCCACAACTCGACTCGGCTCTCGGAATATAGGTAGATGGTAACATACCTAGAGAATATAGAAGCGCTAACCCACGCATGTAGCATGCGGTAAAGAATAAAGATATACGACTGCGACTGCGGTCGGTTGACCGTACGGGGCGCATAATACGCGGTGCTTATGGGTCGGATATGTATATGAACAAGATGACAGATCACGAGTTCCGCAGAGGTGCTCATCCTCCTGCAGCTTCTCTCGATCCACCAATTAACTTCGTATCTTGCCTTTTTTCTCGTCGATATTCGCGCACGTAAATCGAGGAGACGGCGTTCGAATTTCGATAATACAGATTTCGAACCGCAGGTAATCACGCGAGAGACGTAGCTGCGCTTCGTAACCCGTTCCTCCCTCTTCCTTCATTGTTCTCTTTCTATTTATTCATCCGCATTTATTTCCCTTTGTCGGGCTCGTGCAGAGCTATACATATGTATAAGCGCATACGTATACGTATGCTTGATTAGAATTGTCCGTGCAATCGTTGCCGGAGTGCAAGTGGGTGGTGAAGTAACAACGAAGGACCTATAACCAGAGGGCAGGGATTCCCGTGCACCGCGCCACGGTGCACGCGACCGGCACAGAGCTAGAGGCAGTGTAAAAGGAGAAAATCCACGACGTGAATATAAAAGATTGCTTTATGGAAATTGGTCCAACCACCGACCGGCCACGGACGGCCCCCCCGGCTCCTGCGGTAGAACGTTACGTATTTTCTATCCCGTCGACGACCGCGACCGCCCTGTGTGCATCCTCTGAGTTTTATATTTCATACATACGTAACGAGTTCGAATGTGCATATATTCGGGAAAGAAATTAAAAACGTTTGTTACGTAGTGAATTTTATTTTCACCATTATCTCTGACATAGATTGAGCTGGCTATCATTACGCAGCGTGCGGGGCGACCGGAAGTTAATTAAACTGCACTCGTAATGCGCCGCAATCCCGCACCGACCGCGTTTCGGAATTACAAACTGCGTAGCACTGCGGGCGCCCGCCGGTCCGTCGGTTGAACGATTGCTATGAATTTTTCAAGTTCAAGGACGTCGGCGAATCGCGTGCAGAGTCGCCGAAACGGGATGCTCGTCACGCAACTCCCGTCAGACTCCTTTGTTCATTTTATCTTTATTTCGATTCCGCCGTAATTATCTCTGCAATTATTTTCATCTTTGCCCCGCGGTATTGCATCCGCGGAGACTGATATTGGCAATAATCACGTCCTTCTTTGTCCCAACTCCGCCTGTGATGCACCGACGCATTTGCGCAGCGAAATTTGCCGTGAACTCTGAAACCTGATGTGGCAAAGGACCAGGCGCAAAGAGCTTCTGCGTGTAAAGGTAGAGCGCTTCGAGTATAACGCTAACCAGTCTTGAAACCACCGTGAACTCGGCGAGGGAACAGCTCTGTTAAATTATAACGAAATTCGCTACCATCATCGACCGCGCGTTCAAATCTCAGATACGCGAATTGTGTCAATTGATTAATCGCTACATTCGCATCCCGCTGTCCTCACTCCTCCTCGTTCTCTCTTCGTTTCGATCTCGCTCTCGGGGCTACGTCATTTGCAAATGACGCTTGCGTCATCTGGACTCGAAAGGCTTGGGCATCGCGAGGTTCAATGTCACAACACGCCAATCCGCGAGGTCAGTTGACGTTCATATTTCCTCCATCTTCATTTTAAACACCGTGTGCAACAACTCATACGGAGAAAAGAATCGGACGATGTAATCGTTAACCTCCAAGAAGGATATCTTCGACTTGAGCAGAAATATGTTCAAACCCGAGGACCGTAGTATGTATCTTGAGAGGGTAGACCTATATATAGCCTAGCTCGGCAAAGAGTGCACGTTCCTCCACGTTTCGCCGCCTGCGCAACTTCGGCGACTGCAGCGTCTGTACATTCGTTGGTTTTTCTGTCTTGTCTTTTTTCTTCTCTCTATTTATCTGCCTTATATCTTCCGTCTCAAAGCGCGTTATAGCCGGATACATGTACCCGTATGTATCTGGGTTTTAGCTGCCGCCGCGCAGATAGGGGAAGGTTAGCGAGGAAACACCCTCAGGCACCGAGCTGCGGAAGGCGCGTCTTCCGTCTACCGTACAAACCGAAATAGAAACAAATGAAAATCGGAGCAAAGAACTCTGATCACTATTTACATGTTGCCTGTACAGATTTTGTCTCTCTCTGGGAGATCTTTTTGTGAACCGTAGTCAAACTGAGATTCTTCTCTACCTGGGTCATCGCAGAGCCTTGAAACTATGGGTCTGTTCCTCGGCACGATGAAATTCGATAGGACAACAAATTATAAAACAGATTTCTCGTACGCCAGCCTCATCTTTGTGGCGCCCGTGTTCTGAGAGCAAACCTTATTTACAACGGGCAAGTCCCTGGACTGTTTATGATCGTCGTAGCGCGGCCAGCGCTCAACAAAATAGTTATTCATTTCATAGGCGTGATTAACAAGCGCCTGTTTGATCCTTTGGCAGTGGGAGATCGGCGCCCCCGCCCCCACCAGGCACGAACAATTTTTGATTTATTCATTAGATCGCGTCGTCGAAATGCTCAGGTTTCCTCGCGTTCCGTCAAACTTTCCGAGCGAAATGGATTTCCACGGGGTGAGGGAAAATCCTCGATATATCTCCCTCCCGCAGGAGGGTGTCGCACTAATGGAAAATTCCGTCACGAACTCAAAGTGAGCATCGGAAATTTATCCGGCATCCCTCGGTTGATTAGGAGAGCGGATAGACGATCGGACATCGGAGGGCGGTACTCATTAGACACCTTGGTTTTTGCGGCATTCAGACAGTCCATCGTGCAGTTGTGTAAAATTTTAGCTGTTTATTGTGCATATTGGGTCATTCGGCGTCTTCCCTGTAGTAAAGCTGTTTTCGAATGTTTTGTTATCTGAGTTCCCTCGGTATTGCAAGACAAGTAACAGCTGCAGACACTGTTGTATGTAACGTGGCATTGCCAACCAAATTACAGGTGTATGTTCAGTTGCCTATTGCGGGCGCTTCAGATCTTTATGTTCGCAAACGGTTATGAATCAGGCTCTAAATTGTCTGGTGACACAAGCAACAACCTCGAATGAGTTCCAAGACGGCTAAGGAGCTATTTACTCGCTATTGGCGCGCGTTTCTTCTCATTATTATCACAGAACACTCTGAAAACTGTTTTTATATCACCGTCTTTGGACAACCGACACCAATCTCATCACCATTCATAACCCCAGTGCCTACACATTTTTCAATTGAATTTAATTCTGCTGCCGCTGTTGGGAAATTTGGTCATTTTACACGGAATCAAAAGTCTATATTCTAGATTTTCCAAGGCACGACCTTCCACGCATTGGTTACTACGGTAAAAAAAAGGGGGGAAAAATGTCACAATGGAAATAGAGAGATTTCTCACGAACTTCATCACTTATCTCGAAAATACTTTCATGCAGGTGGGTATGCCGATAATACAAACAGAGTTTAAACATTGTTCGATTGAAATCATAGTTCAGAAATGATTTTTGGAGGCAAACCTTCGGAAATCAAAATTTTTACACCTGACAACCGTATATTCAGTGATTAGGGCGGAAAACTTTTAAAAACGGTTATCCAGAAGTAATTTCGTGTAACCAGTAATCACGTCCTCTCCTCAAATCTTGAATTTGTGGATAACATTTGTCCACGAAATGATTTTCTGTAACCGAGCAGCCGGCCAGTGCAGCTACGGAATTATCATTGTAGAAAAGTTTGCGTTCCTAGTAGCTCGTTCGCCACTCTTCTCCCCTTCCCGTTTCTCACTGGTACTGCAAGATAAGATATCGATGTATACCCCGCGTCGGACGAATCCAATCTCTTTTTATTTCAAAATATGAGCCATACGATACGGGTGGGTCTACGACTCTATGTATGTACTTTGCACGGTATAATATCTATAGAGCGAATCGCGAGGGGGGTCTCTCGTATTACCGGTGTGCAGCGATAAGAAAACTAGCGAGAAACACGTACAAAGGAGCATTTCCGCTTCCATACACACGAGATCGAGAAAAAAAAGGAAACGTAAAAACGTATATGATATCGTGCAGGGACCGTATCGTATCGCACCGTGGTCAGATAATACGGGGTGTGCCCTTTCGAAATCATCGATCACGTGCGACTCGAATTCGTTCTTATTCCGTTCTCCGTATTTCCAAGGCCGGAATGTGGGGCAAAACGATACCGCGGAGAATGATCAATCAATTGGACATCATGATACGCTCGCTGGTCACAAATTGACACGACTTTGTCAATTCCATATAATTTCGTTGGTTCAAACTGGCTTGGTATGGTCAATAAAGTTAGCAGGCTTGACTGGCGAACCAATTTCTTCCGACCCACGCGATCATTTTAATTCGTCAGTCACGGGCAACTCTCGTTATCGCCGGGATATGCCAAATTATATATCTTAGGCGTGACACGCGAAAGTCGAGTAATTCAACAGACTGAATACGATAAAAACGATACCTACTTACAACGTCAATTAGGATTCTTCTAGTCGGAGCGACACGCAATCTTGACTTCAAATTGAATTTGGTCATAGATTCTGAGATGCCTGAACAGAGGTCTCCGGTTCATTGCCGAATTTCCGAAGTTATCCAGTTGACGAGTGGCAAGCACTGTAGTTTACCCGAAGGTCGTCCGAGACGGTGAGGCTTCTTCGCACCTAATTATTCAATTAGAAAAGAATTCTTTGCGCTTAAATAGTCTCGACGTCGAACGAATGACCCAAATCGATTAGACTCCAGTCGCGTTGCACACCCGGCAGACCGTCGGCATCGTCACAAAGAAAAACAGACCGATAAAATTTAATTGAAAGATTGACAAATTTTCCTGGACCGTGTTGTTTTTCGGCGACACGCACAATCTGTCACCGCGTGGTATCTCGGGGTATGATATTTGTTTTTGTTTCGGTACATCTTGGAGCGCCCGGAGTGATAAAATGCAAAACAGGATAAAAAATCCCTCGATTCAAGAGCCCCAGGTGATCGAGACGTAAAGTGATTCGGTCTCAATGACTCGTGTTCGATATTTGCGCGGGACACGCGAACAAAGGCAGTTCCCACTGGCTCGTTAATCCCAATTTGACTCGCTGTATTGGCCTAGATTTATCTTAGGCGAAGAGAGTCAGTCTTCAAGTGGACGGCAGCTCCGCGCATTTCATCTTCCTTCGTTTCAATTGACCAACAATTGGAAACACGTGTTACGCTCTGGACAGTTAGAGGAACGTATAATTGTAACGCGGGTCGTAGAACACAATTTATAATTTACGTTCTTCTAAATTGATTTTGAGAAAACCCTGAGGAATTCGGAAGGTCGGGTGATACGTAATCGGTAAGAAAATCCTTCGCCCCAGGCAGGGACTAGTCGCGCGGTAGAAACTGAGTGATAACGACGCACGAGCTGGCTCGCGATAATGTCGGGAGTCTCGCGCTTTATTAGGCCCCGCGTGACTTAATTACGAGCCGAGGTCACGATACCCACCGCACATAGGTATACTCCCACGTGTATCTTTTACCCACTGATGTCACACACAGGCAAATCTACATTAGTTTTGATTCAGATTCACTGAACCCCAATCTGTAAATACCATCGCAGGTCCGAGAAGATTAACGCTATTCCGGCATGACATATTCCGCTAGAAGCACCCCTGTTGCTGTAGAGAAGCGAGTTGCCGATTGGGGTGAGGTTCAATGGAATTAACTGAATATACAGTGAGAACATTCCATTCTTTAACGAAAGTGGAATAGTTTGAGAAAAGGGTCAATGAATGGATAAGAATGTGCTAACATATTGACTTATGAATCGAGTGGGTACTTATCCGTAATGTACGTCGCGACGCCTGTGTTGCTGCGATGCACGCGACGAGCGGGTGTCTGACTGGCAATCAGTGAAAAGGGGAAGAAGGCCAGGAACGGAGCGTTAGAAAAAGAGATAATAAGAGAACAGGTCACGCAACCCTTGCAGGGAAGTGGACAAATGATCAAACCCCACGAATTCTGTTATCGGCTTCGCTGCAGGGGACAAAATACCCGTACATTACTACCCCGATTCGATTCCAGTTCTTGACGAGGTATGAAATCACTGGACATTGAAGCGTTTCGGTAGGCAAGTTGAGACTCGAACGTACGGGAGTAATTGCAGAAATTGACCCTCGAATCCGAGGAGGTGCACCTGTGGTGCGGGGGAGTTAATTAAGCTGAAGCACCGGCTACAAATTGTAAGCTACCTCAGGTTGTGAGCTGAGAGTTTCTCAAAAAGTTTCACTTAAATTATTCTGGCCATTGAGCGCTGGATTTTCATACTTAAAACGTCTAATTAAACGCTGTGTGGATGCATAATGAGGTTTGCTGAGTTAGGTGTGAAGAACTCGACGTAACCGAGGCAGAGAGGAAATTTGAAAGATTAAACGAACGGCATGAGATTTTCATTAATAGGAAAACTTGACGCGTTTTCATAACCCTCAAGTTTTTTCATTATGTTTCATTATTATCGCATTCAATTCCCAGTTTCTACACAGTTGATCGTGAAAAACGAAAAATAAAACCTCCGTGTCTGACCAATTCAGCTCGAAATTGACACATGAAGTCGATGTTCGGGGCTTTCACCTCCTTCCCACCTCCGATACGATTATCCACGGTCGTTTTTGAGGTTTAGGGAAGTCGTTCCCGAGTTTATCGGTCGTTCGATCGCCGAATGTCCCTCGGGACTGGGTGCGAGCTGCGGGGTGTTATTTATCACGGTCATGTTCGTAGGCCCGGGGACCACGCCGGGCGAGAACATAGTTGGTCCCGGTTACACGGAGTCGGGGGAGGCTGTAAAGCGATTCGAAAGACCCGGGCGCTGTCGGCCATAGGCACCGAGAACTGGAAGTGGGTCAACGATCTTTTACCTCCGAACCGTGGAGAATTAACCCGGACCTCCCGGGGCCTTGGATGTGCGGCCACGCGCCTCACGCCCCGTTGATCGCCGTACTTGTTGACGCCGCGAGCTCGTCAGGGAAGAGATTACAAGTCACAAGTCGTCACACGGACAGATAACAAAGTTTTTATAGCCTGGGCTGCAGTTTCCTTTATCTATCGCGGTTTCTTATCTGGGTCGTGATGGGCGTCGGAATGTCACGCGGAATCACGAGCCGCAATTTCATATTACGCAACATTTGTGTACATTCGCAGGCATAAAGATGTCTACCGTTTATGATTGTGTCGTGGCTCGGGCTGAACGGAGATGTACGGAAACCGTGACTCATCCCAGTGAATATCAAAGCGATAAGAGAACGCTATAACGCAAAAGTAGGTATTCTAGTTGCCGAAGAGTAATAAGGGTAAGAGTGTCGTGAAGATTCTTCGATCCACTAAACGTGGACGGCTATCTTCAGATCGTAGGAATAAATTTTCCATAATTAGGAGCGTTGAACGAGCAACAATCATAGTCCGCGTCGACTCTGTCTAATTGCGTTCTCACTTCTCCTTTCTTCTTCGAGAGTTAATATTATGTACTAATTGCTTGTTACCCACACCGTGTTATTAGGCTTGGTCGGACGTTTGAATATCGAGTCGTTTTTTTTATTCTTTACTTCGTCCGACCGGGGATCAGGGATCGAGACACTTGCGTCATATTTTTTCTCAATTTTTCTTCTCTCTACGAGGAATGATGAAAGGAAGTCTTGTAGCTCGGCTGATTCGTCGATACTCAAAGAGCCGATTGTTCTCACCGAAAAAAATTACACCGTGATTCGGGATAGCGAAGAAAAGTAATATCGCTGCCGAATTTCCTGTCAATTACTATTTGACCATTGGTCATTACGCAGGCATGCGATTGCCTATAACGTCTGGTATCGAGAACCAAGCTAGTGGAGCCCGGTGCGCGCGGAGCCCTTGGACCACGTGCTTCGCGGGATCCATATATGGTCCGGAATGCGTTGAATTACGACGGAGTGAAAAAAGCCCATTGGTTCTGCGTCCGTCTGTCCCCAGTCGGATCTACAGCCGTCAAAGAGCGACTGGAACCGAAATTTCGAGCCGTGGGACTCCGATATCCCTTTGGAGACAAATTTTATCGTCGTCGTATCTCAGTGTCTGGTGTACTAGGCAAACAACGAGTCGTTCTTCACACCCCGAAACGGAAAGTCAAATCGGAATCCATGTCCACTGACAAAACTTTTCGACCGGTTTACGACGGCTTACAACGTGGGCGAAGCTACGATTATCAATCACGCCCTTTGGTCTCCACCAACGTCGCTACAGCCATCGAACGAGCGAACGATTCCGCAACGCTGACTCTGGGCGAATTCATAAAGTCGCGGTGCTGTCGCTACTGACATAGAATTCTGATGCACTTTTGTGCACCTTCGATTGATCCATGACTGGGATGCCGGGATGAGTTATTGATTCAGCCGCAATTGAAGAGAACGACTCAACCCGAGTCGAAATTTTAGGCCTCGTTTGAATCCCCCAGAACCTATTTCTTTTGTTTCGCACTAGCCGCTACTCTCCGTTGAATCTACTAAGCCCTATTTGCAGATTTCAGTGCTATCGGTAAACCTCCTTTCACTCCACTTCAGCCTCCGCTAGCCCTCTTAAACCTCCTTTTAATCGCAGATGTCTAGCGACTATGAACCTACGTAGCCTACATAACCTCCTCTGCATCAAAACTCTCGTTGCTTGACCCTACATAGCCTCCTTTGGATCCCAAGCATGCCGAGGACACTTTGGATTGAAGACTCGGTATCAAAAGGAGGTTGCGTAGGGTCTGAAAGTGAGTTTTAACCTACTTGATTCCAAGTTTTGGCCTGTGTTCGTAGTTCAAAGTGCGTCCGCATAGCCGCGCAGGCTTCCGTTTCGTTCCCGCAAGTATAACGCCACCGGCATATAACAAGAACCACGGCTCGGTGCAGACGTTTAAACACTTTGACACTGAGTAAGATCCAAACGTGATCGCGCTTAGGTATAACCCCAGCTGTACCTCTTACTATAGGTGGTTGCATTGAGCTTGACTATTACAACACTACAATAGTATTGTTGTAATTTCAAAAAACTGAAAATTTGATAAATTATTTCTGAATCCTTATCAAATTTTCAAGCAAATTATTTTTGTTAATATTGATGTCGTCCCATATTTGTAATTCAATCATAATAATATTGAAAAATTCCCTTTTTTCCAGTAAGGTCGAGCTATTTTTGGTTCGAATTTTCGATAAATAATGTTTAGTTGAATATTTATTCGCTTTTTGGATTATAACATTATGCCCCATATCGACGGAGATGATTTCTGTGACGTACGTAGAGGATAGATAGAATAGGCCTAAAGGAGGGTCTGTAGGGTCTGCAATAGGCCTAGAACAGGGTCTGTAGGCCCTGAAATAGGCCCAAAGGAGGGTCTGCAGGGTGTGCGTGAGCGTTGAAATAGGCTCAACTGGATCGAAAGGAGGGTCTCGGGTACCCTACATAACCTCCTTTGAATCAAAATGTCTAGTTTCTGCCACTTTTGGAGGTTCAAGTGGAGTATAACATTAAAGCGCCGCGAATATATCGTACCCTCCCTTGAACCTCCGTACTCCCAAAATTTGAACATCTTGGAGGTTCTGGGGAGGTTTGAAGGAGGTTGAAAATTTCGACTCAGGTGGCTTTCCGGGATTCGCTATAATATGCTCGTAACCCTCAATATGCGGGTAATTTAATTTATCACTTCTCGCCGGACGGAATCGAATGAACACGAGCGAATTGTAATTTTATTTTCATTTTCATTTCTCTAATCAAAGAGATTCGAACCCGCATCAAAGTTTGAAAGCTGTCATATCGATTCCCCCTCGACTAGATCTACCGACTACGGAACTCGGAACTGAAAACGATGCGGTGAGAATAGAAAGTCGGGTGATCTCTTTCAATTCTAGACGAATGACTCGAATTTCATGGATATGACTTTGAGTAAAACGAGCTTGAAAGAACATAAAAAAAAAATCATAACTCTACTTTCGCGAATCCGTGTCAGGTTGTCCGTCTCTCGTTATGAAGAAAACGGGAGCAAAAAATGCACACGAAAATAAAAACAATAAAAAGAAAAACAAAAAAAAATGGAAAATGAGAGGATCAAAACCGACGCAAACAAAGTCTGACTGCTCCGTACCACTCCGTACGCGACTGTCGAGTTTACGGTTGGCGTTGCGTGTTACGCAGACCGCAAACTCGCTCCGCGTTCGTTCCTTGTTGTCTACAGGTATATTCGTAGCAACCTGACGTGTTGTAACTCTTGTAACCATAGCCTCTGTTGGGTGAGGCTGGGCGGAATATCGCTCTGCGTAGGATTTATCCACATTCGATAATCAGCAAAACCGGCTCTGATCGTCAAGCTGTGAATACATCTAACGCTTTGACTATGGGCGGAGACACGTTCGGCTAACCATATTAACGTTAATTTGCTGAATAAAATAGAGCCAAAATCGATAGACGATAGTCCAATTATTGTAACAGCCAACAGCGAAGTGACGGACAACGTTCAAATTAATTGCGAGTTTGCGGATTCACCACGTCCACCGCTACTCCAATCAGAGTCCGTATAGATTTCTAGATTTCCCGACGAAACTTTCGGGCGAAAGAGTGGAAGCTGAAACTTGGTCGGAGCTCGCGTGACTCGTTAAAAAGCTTCGCACGAAGGATTCAGACTTCCTTAGAGTTTGTGTAATTATCGATTCATGGCTATACAGCTAATTGACGATAAAATTTTATCATCACTTCATTCTCCCCCCACGTCCGGGTGGTTTTAGTTATCGCTGCTTACGCAGAGTTATAAACCTATGACGAAGATGTGGCTGTGACTTGAGAATTAGAATAGTCTCTCGCGTAGCGCAAAACAGTTCGGTCACTAACTCTTCCCTCTGTAGCAATTGGATAATGTTGTAACGACATTAAGATCAACAGTGCAACGACCATCAAAGAAGATGCTGCAGAGTGAAATGGCTCTGAAGAAGTTTTTGCTCTGCTCTCACGTCCGCAGATCGCCATCATCGATACTCGATAATTATCCCATCCTGGTATCATTTTTGCGTGAGTCATCTTTGTTCACTTTGCCTGTTCTAGTTCCTACGTCGTCTCGCGCGATTCGTTTTATAAATTTCTAGCCTTTCGGCGGAATTGTATTTTCAAACGCCCACAGCAACAACTTTTCTTGGAATTTGAATATAACAGGATGCATCGAGACGCCCGCGCCCGCGGCCGCGGCCCCTGACGTAGGTGTAGCACAGTACCCAGACCCGTAGTTAGAAGAAGTGGATGATACTTGAGTCGCGACGTCGTCGCGGGTGCGAAAGCACGCGGTATGGGAAGCGCTGAAGAACTCTTCGCTCTTAGCTTACGAAATTGCTTCGGTCAAAACTAACAGTCCCGGCATTCAGAGAGAGGCGCTGCCTCGATCAACGATAGGAACGTTTATTAATAAAAACATCGGAGCTTGTTGCGTCAGGAATGAGGCATCGCGGCGTTGTCGGCGTCGTCGGCGTCGAGGGCGTCGAGGGCGTCGATGCGCGCCCGTGTACAATCGGTTGTCGCGTATCAGACGCTGCCGCGAGCGGCCACGTTCCTTCGAATTTATACAGTCACCTATTCAGGGTGGTCGTAGCCTCTTTTAACCGTGACTAACTTTCTCAAAATAGATAACGCAGGTTATTTATTTTTATGTCCACTAGTCTGCGCTCGAAAACGACCTCCACCCATATACTGCTGGAACGTTTCCGTCAAGACGACTCAGAGAGCAACAAAATATCGAGATTCCTGTTATATTTTTACAGCGGCACGTTTCATCGTCCAGAAACGCGCCCTTATCTCGTCGAGCGTCTGCACGATACATCCGATGACGAGGGAGGGCGTAATTACGCGGGCCTGCAGATTCCCAGTATCGAAATATGCGGAGAATCGTAATATCACACGGCTACTGAATCCCGACAAGGATGACACGATGTAATAACCGACTTAGGGCAGGCTTCGATCAGGCTCTCCTTCTCCCAGTCAATTAACCAAAGATGCCGTTGCCACGGTTACGCGTCACTCGATGGAACCGATCGTCTTCAAATTATCTCCGAAGCGAGTCACTTGGGTTAATTAATCAATCTAATTACGAGGGTGAAAGCAGAGGTAAATGAAGGTTGAACAATTGGCCATGGCACCCCTCGAGTGTGAATCGATTGGATCTCGGCTCTTTTGTTACAGGGAATACAACGGAACTGAAAGAGTTCAAGAGTTTTGATAGTGGAATGAAAAACTGAAGAGTATGGTGAAACGCGCGTGTTCGTGGTACTATAAAATCCCGATACCATTTGGTAATCCAAATCGTAAGCGATTAAAATGATCATCGGCAATTAAGAATCGACATTTCATTAGCACAATGAATGAGGTGCGGGGTGTGATTCGAAATCGAAATTCGCACCTTCGACTGGATTTGGTAGACACCGAGTGCTCGTGCTGGTGCTCGTGAGTATCCGATCGCACGCTTCGCCGGCCGGTACGCGCCGATATTGGCGGACAGGTTTTCGTGCGCCTACGCGCGAAGCTCGAGCTTCCTACCTACTATATCCACGCATGTATTTATTTGTGTATTCCGTGAGCCACGCGACTCGGGGACCGGAGTGTGGGTCTGGCACTCACACGGCGAGCGTTTCGCGTGGGCACGACACGCCGATCCTCGGGTCGGTGACTTCAGCCTCGGCTAAGCTTATGAATGAAAATATGGTTCGCCTCCAAACTTACACGTTTATGTATATTGTAAACAGTGCGTGTACGAAGCGGCGGCCTTATTCTCTCCCGACGCTCCGGCCGCGGCCGCGGCGTCCCGACAGTTCGCGGCGAGCCGCGATTCCGTATCGACTATGGCGCCCATGTTTATCTGTACCCACGACACGCGCAAGATTTCCAGGGCCGCATTCATCTTTCCGTGGGTAGAGGGTGAAAGAAACTCATTTCTTTGGGTTTATTCCAATGGAAATGGGACTTTGAACTTCTCCTTGGGGTCTTTTATTGCGGTTAATGTCCAAAGTAGTTCCGCAACACGTACATCGAAGATGCGGGAACACGAAGTGGCGGAAAATACCGTCGAATGCACAAAAGACTTTCATTTATCAAAGACGATGCATAAAAGATTAGGGCGAAGAAGAAGTAAGCTTGCGGCGTGTCGGGGGACTTTGGCTCCGAGTTTATCAGCCGACAATGAGCGACCGCGTTCTATGAACTCCCAACGACATAAGAAAGAAGACTGCGAGCGGTGTTGCGACGTCAAGTGCAACCAGCGTGGAGTTTAATAACAACGATAACAATTCTAGGTTCATTACTATATAAGCGAGCCGATGCCACTTCGGTCATTCTACAATTATATCATCCAATTTCTCATTAACGTAATCATTTTCATTCACTCCACCGTACAGCCAGTTATCTCGCATTCCCCTGCCGCGGTGCTTCCGTCCATCGTTAATATTTTATTATACCGTACGCGGAGTTGATTGAATCTTATCGCAACTTGAACCGCACAACCTTTAATTGGTTTCATGTTGCTTTGAGGAGAAAGAAAAACTTTCCTCGTTATTTCTCGATCGCTTATTTCGTTCCGCCCAATCTGAAAAATAAAGAATAGCGCTACGTGGTGAAATGAACGTTGAACCAGGTCGGATTGAACGCAGCTTTTTCAGTGAAAAGACCGGCAATTCGTTTTCCGTTAAGAAAGACGCGGGACGATTAAGTTCTATGGCCCCGCGAGCTATTCATCTTAACTTGCAGCTCTGGAAGGGTCGTAGATTCAATATTGCCGAGGGAAAGTTTTCGATGAGTCACAATTCGCATCTATACCTTTATTCAGGATAGTACAGTGATGCATCCGGCAGCACCCTCCCCAAAACTCCTGGGGAAACCTTAGCTTATAGCTTATTGATAGCTGAGGCTAACGAAAGACGACTTTCTCCTTCTCCTTCTCCTTTTCTCTTCTCTTCTCTTCTCTTCTCTTCTCTTTTCCAATCCTCGGTTCTTCTTCCTTCTTCCTTCTTCCTTCTTTCTCCTTCCAGCTCGTTGATGATGGTCCGCGTCTCAACCCTCTTGGAGTTTCGCCAGATCTACGACGTCTGCTATCCGCTCCGTACGCATTTCGCGCGGACATGATTATCGAAAGTCTGACTCACGCTGTCTGCCCCCGACGAGGGCCGACGACCTTTGACTTTCAACTTTTTCAGGAATGGCTTCTTCGAGTCAAGTGGACTGCGGATACGAGGGTCGACGCCGTACACGATTCGCCGAAACCACGCCTGAAATCTCGCTAATTTTCCACTAATTCCGGTCGCGTTTGTCGTCTCCCCTCGTGTAATTGAACTCGACACAGCTTCGGCTTCGTGGAAACTCCAGTTGCAGATCGTGATCCGTGGCATGAAATGGTAACAGGATACCGAGACTCGGCCGTTGACTGCTCCCGTACAACGAGAAGACCGGATCCCAGTTTCTCGGGTGTAACCAAGTAGCTGCGGCAGGTAATGGGTGGTCAGTCCCTCTCGTCTCTGTCCTCTATTTGCGACATTCGAGAGTCCTCGCGTGCACGCACGCATGTCGCGCCGCGGCTAATACACCGATACGGTACATCAGCGTCGGGTCGGGATTGACCGGTGAAGTGTGTTAAATATTCACCACCTGCCCCACGTACCTCGACTCTACTCGCAGTTGCTCCACAATATCGCAAACTGCAGTCGCGAAACAAAGGATAGAGGTGGCACGTTTCCACGATGGACGTGGGTTCATGCACGGTATTCCGTTACTTGCATTATTTAACGGACAGAATATCGATCTCCTTGCTCTCCTTGTCGCATATGGTTCCACCGTGGTCCGTGAACGCCGGTAACTCGGCGAGTAAGGCTAACCGCGGTGGACGTCGTGTCTCGCTTCTTTCGTTCCTTCGCTTATTTCCGTCTTCCATGCACCACCGCGGCACTGCATTATCCCAAGTGCAGAGTCTCGGGACGATCGCTAATCGCAAAGCCTTATTTAGTCTCGGTTACGTATGGTCTCGACGCGTGACATTGATGAAGGCGATCTCTGTTTCATTGCGGGAATGTCCAATGCATCTCTACACGTACCTGTATCGTCGCTATTGTGAAACGATATATTCAACTATACGTCCCGTGATGTGGACCGTTGTTTCCTAGGAGGTGAGTGTCAAAGGTCGCCTGGCCCGGCTGGTCACGCTTTTCATGACATTTTTCTTATCTAAACTCTCGATCCTCGGCCAACTGATCGAACCAACTGTATATAATGTTTTATCGCGTCGCTGGCTGAGCAACAGAATTATATATACGGTTATTTATACCAGTCGAAAGATCGGGGATCGAATAGCGGAATAATTCATCATTCGACTATTCTTGTCTCGTTGGACTGGAGAAATTCGATTGGAAAGAGGCTCAGGATGAATAGAAAATGCTGTACGTTTGATTGTTTCGTTATCGCGAAGGATCAACGTCGGAGATTTTTATCAAGTGATTTTTCATCCCAGGAACTATAAACGGTCAAGAATTTCACATCATTTCCTTAGTTTTCAGATTCTTATCGGCGCAGTTCTTTCAACAATTGGACGTTTAATTAAAAAAATTCCTTCCCTTCGCATTCGCCCCGGCGCTGCTGGCCCCTTACCGCTCTCTATACATATGGTCGCGTTCTTGAATTGGATCGCGCCACGCGAGGAGGAAAAAGCTTTTGATCCATTGCTCATCTTTTTCCTATTCCATTCGAAGGCGCGCTAACGAGGCGCCGCACATTTGTTGGCTCATCATTTTGTGCAGAGATTTAATAGAGTCCCGCAGGTATTTACTCGCGCCTCGACTCATCTATTTGTAGAAAAGTTGCTCTGGAAACTAGTTGGAAGTGTATATAATAAGAAATTCCTGTGGACACCAGAGAAAATGCTAACGCCACACCTCTTTAGTTTGCGGCGAGTTTTAACCCTCGCCTCGAGGGTTCCAAACGAATCTGGCGTCAATGAAATCCCCCACCCACTTCCGGAAATGATCTTTTATACTTTGGCTCATTGAGGAATAACGAGTGTGGAAATGTTTGCCGATGTATCGGAAACTGAGACCTTAATCAGTCCTCGATGACTCAGCCGATCGAGAACAAAGCTCGGGCACTCGAGCGAACTTTATGCTCTGTGCTTCACATCGGTGTTCACGAGTTTCCAGTCAAGTTTTCCCCCGCGATTCCCTCCCTAGGGTGCGTTTATCATCTACTCGGGTATCGGTGCTTCGCGTTTTGCGTTATGCACTTGATATTTCGGTACGTGGTTCATGCATGCGGTTCTACTTTATAATGGATGCAAATATGACGAATACGTGGAAAGTACGGACACGTCGAAAGCAAAATTGGAAATGTGTCTGCCAGCCGAGTATTCGTATACGGTGTATATTCCAATGACAGTTACGCTGGCATGATTCGTGATTCGAATGGAAGTGGCGCTTTATATTTAATCCGAGAACCGTGATTCGTAGCTTCATCCGTAAGCCGGGCTACACAGCGACGGTGAAACCGAATTCCCTTTCCGATAGGAATTCATTTTCCTGAGAAAAAAAATCAACTTCCAGGACGCGATTACGTGACTTCCAGTCGGTACACTCTTGATATCGGAAATTCGTGAAACGGAGGAAGTAAAATTCTACCCACACCTCGACTCAGAGGCTTAAACTGTCTGAAACGAGTTACCAAACATTAATTCTGTAGTAGATATTATATCTGCCGTATAATCACGGCACGCACGAGAGAGCGTATTACATAAACCCGCAGGTAAGATGCGATAAGGCGATAATCGATCCCCAGGCTTATTCGACTCACAATAAGCTTTGCCTTAAATGCATCGGCTTCCCGGGCGACCGTTGATTGTCGTGCGTGTGGCGTCACGTCGCGGCATCCCCGCACAGTAACCAAAGATGAACCATTACTCGCTTACGGCTTCTACAATTCGATTTATCGATCTTCACCACCGACTCAACGGCGTACTTTAATAGTTTCTTCCACTTGAACACGCGCGTGTCAGTCTATTTAACCACTGCGCTCGTTGCCGACCCTCTTTCCGCACTCTACTGAAAATAATTCTCCCGAGGATCATGCCAGGGGCTCTCCGTGGACGATGCCAGGTCTAATCCCGACTACGTTCGAGGTCAATGAAGAACAGTTAGCAATTACACCAGGAGATTTTTTTTACTCAACTTACTGATTAGAAAATTACAAAAACTAAACGATTATTACTCTTCATGGCCGTCGGCCCCCTCAAGGCTCTTACCGAATTCATTCGCTTCGCATTCAGGGGCTGAAATCTGTACATTTCTCAACCTTCACCGTTTTCTGTATGTGCAAACCTCGTGGCGGCGTTATTACCTATATAAGTACGTTATTCGCGACGGTGACCTTTTGTTATTCGTCCATAGTATCATGCACTGACTATGGCTGTTGAGAAGTGGGTGGTGGGTGAGGCTGCTGCATGACACTGCGAAGGTGGACTTGGGCCTACGCAATACCGGTCGCCATAATCGTTATGTACATACAGGTTGATTTACTCGAGAACATGATTTATAATCAGTCGTAAATTTCCCTATAACTTTCGTGAAAGTTCAAACGCACAAGGTAATTCAACCCAGTTCCTCGCTTTACTAGATAGTACCAAAACTGTATACACTGTGAAAAACGGAACATAAAATTGATTAAATGACTGCTTCCCTTCGAGAGAAAGTTTCGTGGTGTGTAAAGTGATCGCAATTCAAAGTCGAATTGGCTGACGTTTTCGTGCAATTCGGCGACACTGTTGCGCGAGAACGCTCCTTCGGTGGGCCGCCTCAACCATGTCCTGTCGTATGAATATCATCGAGGCCTGTATTTATCATACTTACAACATCGCCTGTTTATAGGAACGTTAAAAAATTGTGGTTTCAGCGACGTGGAGTTAGAGGCAACCAATTTGACCCAACGTAGTCAACCTCCGCTCTCTCGTCCTCCCAGAGATCATGTAAATTCGTATGACATCAGCGCGTAGCCAGCGAACGAATGACTCGGACGAGGGAGATGTGTAAACACGGTAAACAGGTTATACTCCAAGTGTAGGAAAAAAAAAAGAGTCTGACACACTCTGAAAAATTAGTCATCGTCTTACCAGGCCGCATGCGGTCAAACGACCGTTGTACGCACTATTAGACCTCAATCGTTTTGCGGATTTCACTGTCTCCTTACCTCGAAAAGAATCGTAATCTAAATTGACACATTCGACCGCAGCAAGCGACTCGGCAGTCACTCTGCTATCAACGCCTCAACTTTTCTTTGCCGTGATTCGCGTTTCAAACTGCTACAACGGATTTCTTTTCTTCTTTTGATAAATTCCGAAATTGGATTTTTTAACGTTGACTCGGTTTCATTTCCCCTCAGCACGTGGGAAGACAATAGACATTTTCGTGTTTGGGTTCGGGTTGGGGCACACCTCGTGGCTCAATGCTGGGCCATTAAATATCGCACCATTACGGCGCCCATTACCGTCAGGTTAAATAGATGGGGAGTGCGTAGATCGCTATTGTTTTCTTATCGACAAAAGAACGCTTTTCCCTTTCACACCTGTGGCTACTATAATACGGTTCCGTGATATCTGACCCTGCGGCAATTACGCGATACAGAGTCTATATTATAATGCGCCGGAGGCCGATGAAGGTACGCGTACATAGCTCTCAGTTTCGTATGAGCGCATTTCCTGTTTCCTGCGACCTTTAATTACTCATGGATTACCGGGTATAATTGATAGCATGCCGATGCCCAATCACGGACAATGGGATGGGAGTCGAAAACCCGTAATTTAAGTGGTTGGCCAAGCCCAGTGCAGCTCGCAGACTCTGCGATGCATGCGGCGAACCCGTAAAAGCGTCAAGCGATAGCCTGTCGCCGGTGCAGATCGTTATTCGAGTCCCGTTGCCGGTGCAGCTGATGCCCGACAATCGCGGTGTTCCATACCTCCGCAGACCGCGAAATAATTACCTCCCCTCAACGATCGGACGGCTTACCGACACGTCACACTGCAGAAGAATCATTCGCATGAAAATCTGACGAGTGCTGAAATATATAATCGACATAGTTTTCATTCGACGATCGTCGCAGAAGATAAAAAGGTGCGCGATATGGGTTTAGCGATCGGAGGCACAACAGCTGGCGATTAATGAATATTCACGACGTCGTATCCGGTTGTAGTGGGCGGAAGTTCGAACTGTACGTTGATGAATTTTCAATAGAGTAAATTCAATTTAATTGGTGTACGATTGAAATTCGCGATCGCGTCGCAGAGCCATTGCCCCGTGTTGACCACGTGTCTACTTTAGTACTATGTACTTGATATATTGTTGCAGGTAAACTGGTAACGCAAATCATCGCGAGCTGACCAGCGGTCGTTGGCAGCGTTCATCGAGCGAGGAAAAAAAAATTTACAATCACACAATGGAGCGATACGAGGAGGAAGGTGGCGAGGACAGCGACAATGAAACAGATCCGGAACAACTTCTCAACGAGTGGCTCGGAGAATTGGACAGCCTCACCGTGGTGAGTCTTTTATCCATAAAATTGACGCGTTCTTTTAGGTTTTGAACCTTTTTCATCATTTTCTGAACCTTGAAACGAAACGTCGATACTATCTAATCGTTTTTACGCCAATGTCGTCATTGCCACCTGAATCGAAATATCGCGAATTTGACGATCCCTGATCGAATAAACCGCGGTCTGTTTCTCTACCGTTCTCAAAACGAGCGCTGAACGTACAGAATGCATCTCAATCCGCCCAGCCCAAAGTTGCTGGATGAATCGGGGGAATTGATGTATAAAGCGGGAGGAAGAGATAGCTTCGAGATCGATGGAAACATATCGTAACCTTCTTCGATACAGTTTCCATAAATCTCACAAATACGTAGAGAAAAATCAAAGCACTTCCCATACAGAACGTGCTTTAATCACGAGTGCAGAATTCTGAGCGGATATCCAAGTGGTGAGAACGTAGAGAACTATTCCTGTCGAGACAAAAGAACTGGATAGACTTGACGGAAAAGTAGATGCTTACGATTCGAAGGCACGCTATTGTGAAACTCTGTTCAATTGGTGTCAATTGACTCGTGGTCCAAGTGTTTCAATATAGGTATCTCTCCTGTTCGTTATTCGACACCCTGCTATCATCTGCAAAATTGTGTCCATCAGGTGGTCCAAAACTCTGTAAATTATCTATTTGAGATTCGTCGTCAGGAAAATCGACTTCATAAAATGTTCCGAGTAATGCGGCTAATTATTGAAATGCGGCTAAACGAGAACAGCGGAAATGGTCAGAAATCAATTACGAAAGTTTCGGCTGTCCGTAATTGGAAATTTCTAGAAATTGCAAATCATTCGAAATGGATCGCTCGAAATAATGGGAATCTTTCCGAGAGAATCGATAGCCGCGTTCCGAAAGAAAACAAATTAGGGATTCTGGCTCAAACCTTAATATTATAACGACGGTAAACGACCGAGGCCTGCAGCAGACTTTGACCTATAGCGTGTTTATAGGAATATGAGTTGGCATTTCCGATCTCTGCCAGCGCTCTTTCAAGGATTATAATAACGAGTCGTGAATAGCACGTTAATTGATTGAGCACGGCTCTCGTATCTTCGTACTTTGTGGACTTTGCGGTAATCGTCGTTCCCGCATACTTTCAATGACACTATACGCTACCCAATTGTACGATCTATCATTTCTAATTTTCCGTAATTTTTGACCAGTTGCCCTCGCTCATTGATACGCGCTTTCGACATTGCGAAGAGTGATAGTATTTTTTTTTTAATCGCGTGGGAGTCGAAGCTCCCAGGGTTGAAGTGGCACGGGCAACGCCTGCACTTGCACTTGCACCGGAGGGCGGTCAAGGCGTATAGTAGTACGGATCGATAGCCCTCTAGTCAGAAATGGGAAACGCGTGCAGCTATTACTGTACGTAACGGTCGTCGTACCGTTGACCCCGCCTTTAGGACCACCGTGAAGATTGCGCGCGTCCGTAATTCCCTATTTCTCTTCTTTTCGTCGGTCAACATCTCGTCGAATCGTCATGTTAGTCCTAGAATTTCGAACCCTTCATACGCCCTCGAACGCATCCATCCCGATTCTGATGGACGAATGCTCGTGCGATGGCAAATTGTCGCGCAAGCTCTCCCCGCTTTCAAACCCGAGCCATCTAACGTGCGTCGTGGGAACATTGGAGCTTGCGCCGCGTCCTGGCTTACCGGCATTCGACAAGATCCCTGCCTTATCTTGCGGGTATCTATCTGTGTGGCCATTCTCGTCCGTCGGTAGCTGCGCGAACTCTGGATTTTCACCACATGGCGGAGCTCTGCGTGCTTTGAGTTTGAATCGCGATAATCAGACCCCGGTAAAGTTTGAATATAGAAGAACAAGAGTTGGAAATTGAGGCAGCAACGAGAAAGCCACGCTTCAACGATATTTCTGAGAGCGTTCCGGTGGATAAATTATATATTATATGCAGGTGGCTCAGCGAATGCAGCGAATGTGATGCAGCACGTTTCTAATAAACCTAATGAACCGCTAAGGGTTTCCGGCGGGCATTAGTATTCCGGCTCGATCGTATCCGCATCCGAATGCTCAAATACCAACGCTGCGGCATCCTAATCGCGTTGCCGCTCAATAAATAACCGGCTTTGCATTTTTTTCTTTTTTGTCAATTTTAGAGTACAGTGCACGATCAACAATGTGAATGGTTATTATTCTGTTTCGTATTTTCTTTTGATCGTAATTTTTTATTTCATCAAACTATACGTGTCAAATTTAGTGAGTAATTGCTACAGGCTTCGCTTCCCTTCTGGTTTCCAAACCGGGTGTTACTCGCGCGACTAATGAAAAGTGAATAATCATCATCCTAAACGACCGAAATGGGTCACCATGTAATATACGATGTACGCAGTGCATATCCGATCGCATTAATTAGTCTCGCCAGCCGAAACCTTTCAGTAGACCCAATTAGGCTTTGGTACACCAACGCCGAAGTATGAAGCTCGTCGGGCAGGACCGCGGTACTCGCGCTCATTCAAAACATGCATCAATCAGCTCCACGATTGAAACAACTATTCCTCTCCAACAAATGTTTCTTTCCTCCACCGAGTGATTTGATTCGACTCTTTATTCTACAATCTGCTTCTGTGATGTTCACATTACTTCGAGTCTATGATTATCTAGGTCAAATCCATTATATGAAAAAAGTGGGAACGAAATGAGCGGAAAAATTAGTCGGTCAGACTTCACTGGGCATCGATCAGGTCCGGTGCACTCGGCGGACCGAATTCTGCACACGCGCCTACAAGGACAGCTGCGTCTTAGCGGTCACCCTCCCGCTGCCACTGGCCCTGCTCCTCGAGCATCCTCATCAAGGCGCTTGTCGCCCTCGTAAAACGATACTCACTTCCACGTGTTTTGGAGACCCTTGGCCCCTCCCCCTTCCCCGAACGGCCCTTGGTCTTCTTTCCCCGAACATTCATCTGCCGATTCCCATAATTGTATATATTCATAATATACCTACTTACAATGTTTAACCGATTTGACACGTGAATTTCATTTACCGCGGTGGTTATACCCGACGAAGTTACCGCAGACTATATGTCAATTTCATTTTCCAATGGACAGCAGAAAGGAATTTGAATTAAACGGTGCTCGCGTGTAACTGGAATCGGGGGTTCTGAGACCTTCGGCTAATCAACTGGAATGGATACGGGGCAACGTGCTATTACGACCTGGGGGTTGCGAGTTTTTATTTGTTCCACCCCCGATTGATTTCATCCCAGGATAGTAATTCGCCCCTGGAAGATCCGGCTACCCAAAGACGCCACGCGCCCCGCTCGCCATCTGTTGCGCCCCGTGACCCCAAGGGGAGACTTCTCTCTCGACGAGCCTCAACCTACCTCAACCCCGGATGAAAACCCCACCTTGGACGAAAAAGCGGGTGCCTTGAAACGGAGAAGTTTTTTTTTTTTTTATACTCTTGAGTTGACTCGTAGCTACTGTATGTACGCGTGGATTTCCAGACAGGACAATTTCTCATATAAATTATTAAATGGTAAGTGATTACAAAGTCTAATGGTACCGCTTCGAGCCAAGAATAAGTGATTAATGGCTGAATGTCCCGAGTTACAGATATTATCGACAAATTACGCTGCTTTGTTATGCCACAGAACAATTTCGAAATAATGAAACCCAATTACCGATTATATTTCCCGCGAAAAAGATTTTTGGCGCGAATAATAAATCGCTCGTAAGAAGGGAAGGTGCAAGTAGGTATAGAGGATCGGAGATCAAGATCGGGCTGCAGCTGCTCGTCGGAGGCTCGCCGCACGTGTTTCTTAAGGGCAGGTGGTTCCCGTCTCGGCGAGGAGTCCGACGAGGAGCTCGCGGGGTCAGGCAGGCAGGGGGCGAGGGAAAGGAGGCGAGCACTGATTTGAACAGCTCTCGAAAGACCGGGAGATGCGTAGGCATACGGGAGAGACAGAGTCGATCGCGGCACTCGAGCGCCTTGGGGATCCGAGGACGAGGGCAGGTGGTCGTTTTCCCTGCGCGACGAACAATTTACGACCGATTAATAAACCGCATCGATTCCTCCGTGATTTTATTCACGGTACACCGAGTCTGTTTTGCAAAAAATCTTCTTCATTCTCACGTCACCTAGACACTTGCGCCGTTTTGATTTTTTCAATCTCTATCCACGCTTATCAGGTTTCGCGAGTTGATATAACAAGACTGCATAAATATTGACAATGATCGATGGCGTGCGGTTAAGTACACGATGTAGCGACTGATACCGCATCGAAAAATTTTACACGAATCAGCGGGAAGATCGCGTTGGCAGGTGGCAACTGATCAACGAATTTATTGATCCCCTTGCCGATAGGCCGATCTGATTATTCCGCTGCAGGCGTCTTTCGGGGATCTTAAGCCTTTCTGCGTTATGCGGGCGATCGGAAAAATAACCGAAAGAAAGTAAATAAAATTCACCTTGGAGTAAATTCACCTCCGTTTCACAGCACCTACTATGAAATTGCGCGATTTAACCTCGAGGGGCGGGTGAAACCGATCAAACTAATTCCGACCAATTTTGAGTAATGCACTTAATTTCGCTCGGTCATATATAATGAAGCGTCTCTTAAGTTTCGATCACTTTTTTTGGTGCTGTATAATGACGAGGATCGAAGTGTAACGGCAGCTTGCACGCAGGCTAATAGAACGAAGCGATCCTTTGAAAAAAGTTTTGAAAAAAGCCTAGTAGGATCAGAAAGCGAAAAGGTTCTTCTTTCTTCGGTAAATCAGATGCAGCTTCGGCTCCGGACCAGCAGCAACAGTTGGCGAAGAGGAAACATCTGCCGGTTAAGACCAGCGCATGCGTACGACTTTGTGTATATCTGTGCGACGTCTTACCTGCGGCCAAGATCGCAGAGACTCTCAACTTTATGTTTACCCGTTATGTATAGGGAAAGCCAAAATTTGTACACATTCGTTTAGAACCGAGGTAAATCGGTTGATTAGTGCGCGCGAGAAATGGCTCTACAGTAATTTAGTCGCCTCCTTTGATTATGGGGCTCTAGTTTACGCCGGCATTCATGTAGGCGCATTAATTATACATGAAATCGTATAAATTATACCGCGACTCCGATTCGACTGAGCTTAGTTATGAATAGAATATTTTGACAGGCTGAGATCAGTGAGGATACAGAGAAACACAACCGGAAACAGACAATGAGGCCTGGGGGGCAAAGGTTCCGAGCGCAGTACCCATGTGTGTATTTATCAAAGGTTCTCTCCTATGCTGAGACTTGTAATCAGTTTATCTCGACCGCACGGTCTTACTCGGAAAAGCATCGAGATACGTTCGGAGTTATGCAACGGAGTCTTATACCCAGAAACGAGCGGTCGTATCATCGTGCACACGTAGCAAACACACGCGTGGCGGGTGATTATCTCTCTCGCTAAAACACGCTCTCATCCTCCCCCATTTTTGTCCCACGATCCACGATGTATACATTATCACATCTGAATCACCGGCTTGAACTTACACTCGATAGTGTGACTCACACGAAATGATTACGTTCGTTTTATAGGCGTTGGGGTGCGTAGCCCCTGCGGATTCATTTGACCGTGCATCACGGTTCTGATGTAAATCAACCCTTTAGTCAGCACACGGCGCGGTGCCCAACCTGCAGTCACCTTTACTTCGAATACCTTTTTTCCAGTGTGTTTGGGAATCAAATTAGACTGCGATTTAATTTAACCAGTTACGCGTTACTTCCCGAGAAACCGCAGCGGAAAATAACCGTGGACTTTGCGCCTCCACCTTATGTTTATAGTTGATATCTTGTCCGCAGTAACCGCAAAAGTCCTTGTCGATGTACCGCACACACGCAACGTCTACGTGACCCAGTTTTGAATCCTTTGAAGTCTTGAATTTCTGCCCATTGAATATATCGCATCGAGCGGCATGTTGCGTCGAGGTCGTCATACTTGCGGCGACACGGGTTGAAAGAACCCGCGATCAAAATACTCCGAAGAGGTCCTTGCGGGATTCTGTGATCTCGATGTCGTTCCATTAATCGTGAATCCACGCGTTACGCGATCCAAAGATGGGAAGGATCACGGCGTTATGGGTTCACTCCATGGTCCCCGAGGGTCCGGGACGTGACACCTTGAGAGACACTGCATCGAGGCGAGTATCTTTGGTCGGCGCCACGCGACCAGGTCGTTCGCAAGCTGCCGGGTGCTGTTGAAATCAACTACAGTGGTGGGGCTCAGGAACCTCTCCATATCCAAGCTCTTATGGGCTCAGTCGACTCCCGGCTCTCACTGAGTTGAGGCTGAGATTCTATTAATTAGTCTTATCCGTTGGGTGCAGGGACTGGACGACGTCGATAGGCCGATTCTCCTCTTCTTATTTTTATCAGTATCGCACGGATGATCAGCTTCCAGTGATTAGTGCAGAATGTAGAGTTCCCAGTGCTTCGCGCCATGTGAACCGGAGGAGGACCCGGATTCATCTCGACTATTCTTCGGTTGTTCGCGCCATCAGGATCATCGCCCTGATCCAACGATAAAAACTCTGTATACGGATTAAATTTGACGGAGTTGATGAGTTGACGACTTGATTTGACCGAAGATTTTAAAAAAGTATTTTGACGTTCGATATCTCGAGGCTCGTCAGTTCAGCTTCTCAGATATACGAGAGAGCCGAACCCGTCTCTTTTTATTGGACATTTTTCGTTTCCCTTTCATCTTTCCGACCGAATAAATGGATCTGGGACGTTCAAATATTTGACGGATCATCGAAGCCTCGTTATTATTCAATCCGATAGTGCAACGTCGATTAGTTTGATCCGGTAATCGAACTTTCATCTTTTTTCATCGGTCAATCGGAGCTGGAGTATGTCGGGAGGATTCCCATTGCCCAATACCTCGGGCACGTGAGGAGGGAACGATAGAACTTTCAAGCCGTTAATTAATATAAAATGCCTCACGCCCTATTTGAATAAGATTGCTCGGCCCTCGCCCCGCCGAGGCCTGCGCCGGTGCAGTAGGAAGAGAAGAGAAGAAAAGTTAAGATATTCACAAAGTCGTGAGGCGGCACGGTGAAATAAAAGGAACGCGAACGCGAACGCGGAGAGAGAAGGGCAAAAAGAGAAAGACAAACTCACAAAGGAATCTCAGCTCGGCGCCACGGCCAAACGAGATAAAAGGAAGAAACAAGAAGACTGCGAGCTTGCGAAACACCTCCAATC
This sequence comes from Euura lappo, assembly GCA_018257835.1. Taxonomy (NCBI): domain Eukaryota; kingdom Metazoa; phylum Arthropoda; class Insecta; order Hymenoptera; family Tenthredinidae; genus Euura; species Euura lappo. The sequence goes on from JAEUYN010001284.1 coordinate 46,739, forward strand.
CTCGAGAGTTTCAGATTTATCATTGAACACGGTTTCGAACTGTACTTTTGGTTCATTTTTCAACCCTTTCGACGACAACATGTTGTGCGGTACTTTAAGTAAGAAAAAACGCTGCGGACACACCGCGGGCGACGAGTATCGCCTCGTGAAAACGTCAGCCCTGCTGCCGAGGGTCGTGCCGCTTAAAGAAATCGCGGGAAACGGTCCACGCTGCAGGAACAACACGAGGAATCTCATCATCAGGGATCTCATCCAGTCGGTAAGCCAATTAAACATGAGGTATCTTCACGATTCCTAGAATTATCCTCTCGCCTCGTGTGCATCTTGCCGAGAGTATTTTTTTCTTTTCTTCCTCTTTCGTATTCCAAACAGTCTCGAGCACGAATAAAGTTGTGCGGGAAAAATGCAATCGCATACCTACTGATGTGGAACTGAAAAAAGTAGGAATCTTATTTACTCGCAAACACAGTATACTCGGTATCATATTTCACCTCGTCCAACATTGTTACGGACCTAAATAAATGATTATTATTATTATTATTATTATGACTCGACTGCGATCCAACGTTTTGAATATAACAACACACGTTGCATCAATCCTGTCCTTGCCTCTTGCGTATATTCGATCAAAGTACGCAGAGGTTGACGTGACAACTCCATAGATAGAGTATAGAAATAGGTAGAAGCGTCAAGGCTGCGATTCAAGGATGCATGGCCAGTTTCCTCGAGAACCGGAAAGACCGGGAAAAGTCGAGGAATCCCAGAACTCGAAGTATTTCGTTCGAGCCATATACCGATTTCGACTTGACATTTTGATTCCAGAATATTAAAACTCATTCTTTATTCAGCGTCGGCGTCGTTTGGATCTTTCTGTGCCTCTGTGATTGTATTCAACGTGACCTGGTCCACACAATTTGAACAAACGAACCAACAAGTTTGGTACACAAAGATCTCGTGATACGGTACGCGGGCCACGACGTGGCACGACGCGGACGCCGTGAAGAAGCCGCACGGTGGTTTACATCCAGGCTGTCGTAGCTTCACCTTATAAGGCGTCGCTCGCGATGTCCACCGTCTATTAGAAGCCCTTTGTTGGGCTGGACCCATCTTTTTACCACAAAACCCTGGCCCTTTTCACCTCGACCGTCTCGTGAGATCTGGATCATTTCCTAATAAGCGGATGCGATAAATTCTTCGGGGAATACGAGTCTCCAATTTTCACGATATCTGGAGGTTGATGAAACTGAGTCTCGGTTCTGAGATTCGGAGCTGCCTTGATATCGAAATTCAGCAAACTCCCTCAAATCGGCATAATTAGAACTCTTTGGATTCAGTCTTTGATGCGGTTTCAAGTTCCTTTAACAGAAATCAAGACTCTCGGGGTGAAACTGGCTTAAAAGCGTTCTTTTATCCGAGCCAATTTTGAGTGTGGGTACAGACTCGTCTCTGCTCGTCCCGTTTCCGCGGTCTTCTTTGTTCCTGCGGTTTCGCTTCAGGCGATCCCTTCGGTCAAAATATATTTGTATCGCCGACGAAGTTCGCAGCGGAATCCAGGCCCCTGTGCCACTCCAATCCACTTTACCGCATTACAGGCGTGTATAAGTTATGGGAAAACATCCAGCGCGAAATATTTACTCACGGCGCGGGAGGTTTTATATACCGGCTAGTCAACATTCCAAAGATCTCAGAAGCAATTCGTTTCAATCAAACGATCGGCGCCGCTTTGTCCGGACCCGCTGCTGCAACCGCGTGGCGCCGTTGCCGCGGTGTTTCTTCTAATTACAACTAAGTGAACTTAATCGCCGTTACTTCTCGGGAAAGAGAGTACAGAATGACACGCCTCTCCAGAGGTGATGAAAATAAAGTATAACTTGCTCGAGTCATAACTAGGTACTATGTGAAAACCGACCTTGCGCGTTGTCTGTTATAAAGGCATAACATTCAATCGAATGTATGTCGAAACGCTAGTTTCAACCCAGTCCCTTCAGTCGGTTCGTGTCAGCCGACAATCAGATTAGTATCTCCGAAGCGTTGCTGGTAGTATAATTACACGCTGACGAGATTCGTTGATTCAGAGTCGACGCACAAGTCTGGTGAAATTCCTGCAATTCAAATCGCTTGGAAAACTTACGATTAACGGTTGTTGACGATATAGGTATTTATACACGAGTCGAAGACGACGATTTCACGTGGATGAATGATTCTTGGGTGCCCGAGTAAATATTTCTGAACTACTCCCAAACTTGATTCAAATCGACAAAGGGCACATAAAAAATTATCTTACCCGAGGAGAAATCCGCCTCTCACCGGACACTCGTATCATTTTTTGCCAACCTCTCGTCGAGCCCTTTTACCGTTCCCTCTAAATATGATGCTCGTGCTCTCGTTTCGCAACCACGGACGCTAGTCATTATTCGGGTTGAGGTGCACAGTGTGGCGAACAGTTATGATATATTAACGACGAGATGTTGAAAGAGAGACAGAGAAGAAAAAGGGACAAACTTCTCATATCATTTCGAGACTACGAAATTATCGTTTCCCTTCACAGTTCACAGTATGCGATGAAGCAAGATTAACGTGATGATAAATATTGAAACCCCGATGATGGATCTGACATACATTACTACGGCATTTCCCTGGGAAATAATTAAAAGAGTGAGTTGCAGCGCGAAGAATAGAAAAATGCGCGTGAAATATGAACGCAACCTCATCGGCAGCGACCGAAGAGACGTACACAATCGTGTATCCGATCGTTTGACTTTGAATACCGCGGTAGCACACGTATGTACCTGGAGCGGTGATCGTAGGTGCGCAAAGTACATACATGGATTTTAGGTACAATGCACTACCCGCAGGGTGTGCAGCGGACGTTAAACAGCGACAAAGAGAACACTGCACCGCGAACAACGCAACACTTGCGAAGGGTCGAGGGGGCAGAGCGGAGCGGGACTTTGATCGACTCGCAACATTTTGTGCGTGGCAGTAAAATCAATTATATCCCACGTACTCGGGAGCCGTGTGCGTACGCGTGCATGTATATTTGTACGGCGCCCTGCGCTCTGGCCCCGCGTTGCACCCGTGTACACCGCTGCGTCGTTGCTAGGGGCAACCCCAGCGTTACCGGCATCGCCAACGTCACCGACCAGCCCGGTCCGCACCTCCATCCTCGTCTTACGCTCCCCTCACTCCGCATTGCGCCCTTGCGCCCTTCCTTCATTTTCGACTCCCACTCGTCGGGACCTTTTACAACTGTCTCATTCTATCGTTCTCTCGAACGTTAAACAGAACCAGTGTCGTATGAAAATCTGTTCAACTCGGGCACGAACCCATTTGGAGGAAAAGACACGTGATTTCCGGAACGTGGGGCACATTTTTTAAAAAATTTACGAGAAAAGAGAAACTTGAGCACTCCGGTCGAGCCATAAGTGATTTTCCATAGCGCTACAGGTGAAGATGTTGACAGACTTGGAGTACGCGTAGTTCATTTTTTTTGTCAATTGGAATACAATAATTTGCTAGGACACAGTTCCGGATGAAAAAACTCTATTGTCTGACTCTGACGCTACTTAATTTAATAACAATTCTCAGAAAGTGATCGGTTTGAATACATTGCATTATATTAGAGAGATTGAAATACCGTTGAAACTTGGCTAGTAGACCAAAGTTTGATTTTTACGGAACAATGTGAAATTTGTGATTGAACGAATTCACACGACAGTTTAAAAATTACATCGAAATTCAAATTAAACGGTATTCTTTGAATTCAGTCACGAAATAACAGCCGACTTGGCAATCGCTATCGCATCCCAAGTTAAAAAAAATGTCATCTCGAAACTTTCAGAATCATAAAAAAAGGCGAAATTGAATATTGGATACCTATTATGCTTGAAAGAAAAAAAATATTGCCACACCACTTTTTCAAAACAGCTGGTTAAAAGTGAAAGAGGCAATAGTGATCGGCAGTTTCTCTAATCGGTCTAAAATGCGATATACCCACTGATTGTGAGCACTTGGTACGGTCGTGATAGGTGAACGTCTCGCCTTTCTGAGAATCGTTTGAAACGGTTCATTGTCATTGTTGTCCTGGTTGGGCACCGGAACACCATCCGATCCGCTGCAAGGATCGTCCCTGAACCCGGAGCGAGAGAGGGATCCCAGCGTGGGGGAGAGGTGGAGAAAGAGAGAGAAGTCCGCCCCCGCCAATCTCCTCGCTGTTGGGACTGTCGGGAGCTCGGCAGCCGGCTCCGTGCCAGACGAACGCGCGCACACACGGTCAGAGTCCTCGCGCCGTGCCACGAGACACCGACTTCTGGTGCTGGATTGCTGGTGTTTCCCGTGCTCCGCCACGAGTAATCCTTCAGTTTTATCGTGACCGTGATCTCTTGTGCGGGTGAGCCCATGTGCGACCGTCTCGTTACCTTTTGTTCAAAAATATTGCTCAGTGGTCCATCGGACGTCCAGTTGACATTTCGTGGCGAATGTCACGTTCGTCGAATGACCCCATGCCGGTCACGTTTGAGAAGCAAATGACTTGTTTTGTGACAACGACGCGAAAATTGGCGGGAAAGTATTCGGGAAATTGAAAAAACTGGTCAACTGATTGATTCTTCGACGAAAGCATCGAGTCCCGTGGAAACCGAGAAAATCTATCGCCATGGATTGGCTGAGGAACAAGAAGGAAGTGGAAGTCCCAACGGCAGAGATAATCTGCAAGAATTCTGGCGATCAGACGCTTATCGCCACCGAGGACGGCGAAGACTCGTTATTCGAGGAGGACGCGTCCATCGACGAAGGAATGGTACGTGGAAACGATTCGACTCAAGTTTCAAACTGAGAATCATTTTAAATGTAATCGACGAGAGTGGAGCCCGATTGTGAGCTCGTTACGCTCCGGGGTTCTTTCACGGTACTCCTCTATCTCGAAACGAAACAAACAGCCAGATTTAATTCAACGGTAATTACCGATCGAAACTCGGGGGTCTGCCTCCGGGCCTCGGGACCTCCGCAAGACCCGACGCGAATAAGAATAGGGAACACGTGTTCGCCCCACCGGGCGCTATATATATATAACATACGGTGTACACCTATAGGGGCGAGCCCATTTTCTCTTACTCAATTTACCTTCGGAAACCTCCGACCCTCTCCGTCTCCCTTCTAGCCTCCCCCCTATACAGTTACCGGCTTTGTCACGGGTTACCCGAGACCAGTGTACCTAGGGCTGAGGCTCTGGAACTGCGGAGACTGGCTGCGCATTACGTACTACGGGGAAGCGGACGGATCATTCGATTGTTTCTAGATCAAAGGAGAACCCAAAGAGCATTTCCCCGAATGTAGATCCACCCGACCACAATCCTCGTTTTTCTGTTCACATTTTTTTTTTTTTGTTTACGATCGACGGAGCGGTCAATTGCTTTGAGCTTTTGGGGTAAATTCTTGCCCTAAGAATGAGAGATTTATGAGCAATCCTCGTCGAGGCAACGGGCAAGAGATCGGCACGGAAGGTGGACCAGGCCCGTGTTCCGTGGCGAGGAGAAAACGTGACAACGTCGCAGTACCACCGGCATGGCACGCCGCGTCGTGGCCCTACGGAGGATGAATCACCGTCGTCACTGGCATAGCCGTAGCCATAGTCACACTCGGAGTCCCAAATTTTCTCGGATCTAGTTTGCTCGTTGAACCGGAAACGGTTATTCATGGGTGGAATTGTTTTCATTTTTCAATTCCAATGCGCGACGTCGTTTCCGTTTTTGACGTCACGCAACGAGCTGACCCACATAGGACACCTCCTGGCACGTGGATATAAGCCAGCTCCTTTGTTGGAAAATTGACGTCCGCGCGTAGTGAGGACCGAGGAATGGTAAAATACATAATTTCAATCAGAGGGTCGTCGAGGTTCGCGTCTGTACACAGAGGGGAGGCTCACGATCAGCCAGCCAGCCAGCCAGTCATCCAGCTCTGCTGGGTCTCACCCCCTGCGGGGGATGAAGCATGACTCACCGTCCGAAAAGCCTTCCTACCCGCCAGCCCCGCTGCCTCTTTGTCCACGTTTCGTGCGCCCACCCCACCGTTCGTTTCATCCCGAGAACCGTAGTCGGAATTATCATAATTCTTCGTGACGCGTAAACCCGCGCCAACTGCACGTGGGTTGATGTCCACGTTCCAGACTACAGAGCCGCTTTTTCATCCACCGGTAGTTTTAGGCTTTTACGGTTTGACTATTCCCGAGGGCGGGGGATGAGGCCTCGAAGGATCTTGGAATAATATTTAGCTTCGTACGACTTTTTACCACGGTGATCGGTATCGACGGTCTTGCTTGGTAAAAATTAATTTCATACCGAATATTTGTCGGGCTTGGGAAAACGTGGGTGATCCGCATCTGGCCCGAGGGTTGCCAGGAGTTTGTTGTTTCATGAAATTGGTTCAATTTCAGATAACGATCGTTCTTCTTTCGCGAGGAATTATATTCTCTCCGGTCTCCGAGGAATGTGTACGAAATGAGTATAACTGCACCAGTTGCCAGACAAATTAGTCTCATTATTATTTTTTCCCCCTTACATCACGTAGCCACACAGTGGGAATGACATCTGGAAATGTGGACGCGGAGTACATTTGCCACTCTCGACTCGGTTGATGAAAAAATGAGATTGCCGAAGCAGTGGGACCGGATCCATAATCGTTATAACTCGTAACTTGTCTCGTCGGAGGTTGAAAAAGATCGACGTGGGATGCTTGCAAGGGTGGCAAGGCGGGGCAGGGTTGGCGCGGGCGGATGGATGTCTTCCGCGGGCGAACCACGGGAGATGCCTTCTAAATAACAAATGAGTTGTGCCTCTCGCCATTTATTCTCCATTCTCCATTCTCCTACCTCATATACCGGTGTACCTATTATTCTCGCATCTTGCCTGCAGCAGCTCCTTTGCCCGTTATGTGTTACCCTCTTCCTACTTCGTCGTCCTCTCCTCTTTTGCCAAGGTATGTAGTACAACGTGCTTACGTGGTGAAAGACCCGCGAGATGGCAAACAATAAACAACTTGGCGGGACCGCGCGGGCGTTCCGTAGCCCTCGCCGCGAAAAACCAGAGTCTGAAGTAACGCGACTCTGTGTTCTTTCATCCTTTTATCTCTTTAATTTGCTACCACAGTGCTCGTTTTCAACCTCACTCAGATGGCGAAGCACTTTCCGACTCTTTTTCCTTTTTAATCTTCCTCCACAGAGTATTCTGCAGAGAGTCTGCAGGTTCCTCTAGCGTAGACTCGTACCAACAGTTTGTACCAAAGTCCAGTGCAGACATTTCCGGTATCACAAGCGAGGGATCTGTGTGAAATAAATCGTGTGCATTTATCTGTTTCTGTGTATATTGTACCGCAGCGGTTGGCCGCCTTTGCCTTTGCCCGTGGTCACGGCTGCGGCGTAAACTTGTTCCGGTATATATACAGGCATTTATCAGCATCGGCGGCGCGAGCGGGAAGGGCCCATCGCCCAAGGGCCCCGATGCTGGCAGCACGCCGCGGCTCGGGTATTTTTAGAACGACGTCTGGAAGGTTCGATATCGTTGCCGTCACGACGCCTCTGCTCGCCTTGTAATTTACCGTCGCGTCCCTTACTTCCCCGCGCCTCTCCATACTACGTATTTTACTACGCATATGCGCGTAGTGCGTAGGTGTGCGTACGCCCCGATCGTACAAACGCGCGGCAAGAGCGGGATGGGGAGTCGAGTCTCGTAAAGCGACGCTGCTGTCGCGGCTTGTGCCATGAGGCCCAGAGCTTACACGGACCTTACAGGCCCTTAAGTCTCCTGATTAGGGCGCCCTGCGCCTTGGAATGCCATTTATCAACCGAGTTTGGCCCCGGGCCTCGGGCACCGTGTAACTCGGAAGAGAGAGGATATTCGGAGGATGGACCACCGCTGGATGACCGTCGTCCCGAACGGTGAAACATCGTGAGACCCGCGAAAGGTCAAAAACTATAATAGAGAAGATTGCGACGGAATAATTCGCCCCGTCTGGCAAAGAACCACTCTCAATTATCCCGCCTCCACTTCTTCGGACCCGCATGTCTCAATTCCGTTGAATAATTAAATCACGTGCCATGTCTACAACAATGACGTCAAGTTTTATAATTTTCATCTAGGCTGACTCGAACGTGATGGATGATCCGGGGCTCTCGAATCATTCGGAGTGTTACCGATTCTTCTGTCTTCTAATAATCACGCCCAGCAGTCGTATATATGCTCGCGCGCTTCATCCCCTCTAATCTTTTCCGCCTTTGGATCCCGGGCAGCCCCTGAAAGAGAACGAACTTTTTTTTTTCCAGGCGTTAATCCTTACTTCAGCTGCCCTTCAAGGGAGGGAACCTCGTTGATGGACGCCCGCACCCACTTATCTCCGCTCCTCTGCTCTACTCTGCTCTTTTATATTTCATGTAGGTACAGCTCAGTGTATCCGATTCTTCTGCAAGAGGCATCCTCTCGTGCGGTGCAACGACGCGTGTTCCGACCTTCCCCTTGTGGAAGAGGGAAAATCTCCCCATTCTTTACTTCTGCATTTTAATGTTCCCGCGCTACAAATATCGAAGTGTGGAGAACGGAATTATATCACATTCCGTTCATTCAACGTCCATCGTCGATTTTACAAGGCGTCGACGACCCTTGAAGCCTCACAGACAATTTAAATTAACCGATACTTTTCGTTTTTTTTCATCAGACCGATCGGACCGACCGATGGGCCATCGATAATGAGGTTGATTCCATCTGGCTAATTAAAATTCTTCAGTCCTGGAGGAGCTCGCGTTCGTTCACTCAATTAGACAAGTTTTATTTTGTCCCGTTCTTTGGATTGTTATGAAAATCACTGGGGAGAACTGACACAGTTTTCAGAATACTCTCAGGATCTGCAGAAGAAGGCGAGAGAAAGCACTCAAGAGCGTTCTCGAAAGTGAAAGTTTTTAACAACCCTGTCACGGGTACTTTGCTGTCCCGCAGAGCTTTTCTGGCTTCTCTTGTATTTGGAGCGAACCGTTTTATTCTCTCTGCATGCTGAAAACGTCGATATATTTTCCTATTTGAATCCACATGCAGATACGTACCATGTGAAGTGAACGAGCCGCATAGCCTCAAGTCAAAAGGTTATCGAGTTGAGGGTGGCTGTTTTTGTGGTGCTGTGACTCCAGTGACACATCTTATCCACCTTTACACAATATTTCATTGACCGGGAAGTCCGATAGTGTAAAACCGTATAGTGGCTCAAATGCAGAAACGACTCAAATTAGTCAAATCCGGGGTTGTTGAAGAGTTTTTAATAATTCTGAAAGAAACTATACCGTAGACGGGAGTACAGTTCGATCCACTCATCTTGTCTACATCACCGTGGTTTAGCGGTCAAATATAGCGTACAGTCTTCGTGGCGACCGGTACCGAAATAAAGCACGGAGTTGGCGAACGGACGCGTCACCCGCAGATGTCTAACAGCTGTTCTCAGGTTCTTAGGGCTGGGTTAGAATTTTATTTGTTCCTCGGTAGCTTATCCGTACCGTCGCGGCCGTCGACGCCATTTTGATTGTCTTCGATAATCCTCGTTCCTCGTTTACGTTTCACCGATTGTTGAGACGGAAAGGGAGCAGATGTGACGCGTCTATTCGCCGATGCATCTGCGACCCGCGTCCCGAAATAATATTGTGGTCAATTTTACCCACCTCCTGAATATTCAGAAGTCCGTTACACTGGAAGACATTTTTAGCAAAAAGTAAAATAGCGTATTAGCATAAGTGCAAAAAAATATAGTATTTTAGGGACAAACGAGGTACAACCATAGGTATTCCCATACTTATAGGACATTATACTATTTTCCTAGCAATAATTGCTAAAGACTATATTGTAATTCTTGCTATACATTTATGTATCAATATGATCTTGTGAAGCAAGAATTACAATAGTCTTTAGCAATTTTTCTTGGCTCCCGATCGGTTTTAACGTTCCCAGACTTCTTATCGGTAAATTCGATAGTCTAATGACTCTCGAGGTACATAAATAAATTTTGTTTCGTAGTAAAACGAAGAAACTTGGAAAGAAATACAGTTCGGCCAACAACAAGGTACCTGCCTCCTATAAAATTGAGTTCGTAATTCATCAACCTGTGTCGTGCGCCGCACCTGGGTACCACCTGATCAAACTTCTTGTAGGGACCAAGTGTAAGGCTCACTTATTATAGTCGCTGTACAACTTTCTGGAAGATGCCGTCAAGGCGAAGGGGCAAACTTGAGTACATGGCTTCTCTTGTCTAGGAAAAACCCTTGGCTCAAGAACTCGGAGAGCAAAATTATGCGTAAGCACGTGGTTCACCGTCACGCATAAAGGTGTGCAAGATTGTCGAAACTCTTTTCCCAGGTGTCTCTGGTTTTTCGTTTTATTTTATTTTTTCCGGCGTTTCATTTCTTCGCCAATTCATTGCTTTTTTATTACTGAAATAATACATCTTGAGTCGATGGATTAACGCAAAGGAGTCCTCGAATTCTGGGACAGGTTTTAATCGGTGTTTTAAATAACAGAGGTAGCGAATTACAGAGGTTCCGGAAATTGCGTATCCCACACTTTTCCCAGGTTCCGTGGCTCCCCGATATGTGCGAGAGGGGTAAAGGACTATTCACTTTCCCGTGTATACGTAAAAATTTCATTTTTCCTCCGCACTAAAGGCCTGGTTTTGAATGGGTGGTCGCTGCTCTTTGTGGGTCCGGTCGCGTCGCGAATAAAGCCTTTCCATTTGTATAACTCATTGTTGTTGTATGCGCGAGGAGTTTTGTCGGTGCGAGCCTGCATGCCTCAGATTCAGCCTCGCGCCACCCTCGGGGTACTCGCTTCTTCGTTTTTCATCGCGATTAAGAATAAATGCGAGCGCGCCGGTGGGATACCGCGTCCGCCCTTCCAGTCGCTCCGGCGAAACACTGGATTTCGCTTTTTTGCCTCTCAATTTCACTCCCGTCTTTGACGCCTCTGCCATTGTCAGATTTCCGCAGCTTGGACGACGACAATGAGCCGCGAAGTTTCACTTGAAGCATTTAGCTAATTATCAATGCCAGAGCCCGTGCCAAGTCGCGGATGATGGACGATGCGAACGACCGACTTCTCCTTGTAATTACAAAAAAAGGCCCGGGATGGTTTATAACCGCGTATTATTAACCCCCAGCTGTAGTAGGTATAATGGAAAAAACGTCGAAACGTGAAAACTCAGAGTATAAGGTACCGTTTCGGAGCTGTTGATTTTAACGCGGTCTCTCGACTCGCTGCAGACACCTTCTTCATATTATTATACCTCTAAACATTTCTCGGGGGAGCGAGCAGGTAGTTTTCGGGGCCCACCACTCCGGGGCCTAATCGGGGCCGGTCAGGCCACCCGTACTTTCGTTAACAAGGCTTTGTTGCACGCCACGGGCATGGGACAGCCATTTTATTACGGGGATGCCTGACGACTCACTCACTCGACTCGATTCATTTTCGGCCTTCTTATTAAACGCGATGGAATCCTTCGTCCTCGATTATTCCTCTCCTTCGAGGATATGAGCCCCATTTCGGTAGAGGAAAATCACCCGGCAATTCATACAATGCTCGGAGATAACGTCACGCGGAATCAACCGTCCTTTCGTTATCTTCCCTCCGGTATACAGAGAACTCGTTCAATTCCAATAATATCGGAACGGCTTGGGGCCTAATCTAACCCCGATATCGGACCGGACTCGAAACTCGGCTTAGAAATAGATCCGGACTTCCGTTCGCCCGATTCCGTTTTTCATCCCATTCGTTCGGATCTATCAAGATTACCGGGGTAGAAATAAGATTACGCAAGCATAACGGTGATTCTTCTCTTTTCTTCGGAAACGAAACGAAATTAAAAAGGCCGCGTGGTACAGGCACGTCGAGAGATCGCGCCGCGACGCGAGTCCCTGGCGCCTGTCTTGGGTCTGAATGGTTTTGACTCTGTACTTGAATCACGGTGCCAGAAATACCTCCAGTGCCGACAGTGTAATGCACCGAAGGGACCGAGCGAGAAACCTCGGTAAATATAGCCAGCCGCAGCGCCGTTACTCGTTATGTTTGAGCTCTTTGACGGTTGGTGCCATGGGATGACGCTGCGCGACTGCGGGGCTCGATTTCAATTTTCGGTTATTCTATTGAACACTAAATTTCCCAGAATCCGACTAGTGCTTTTCAATGACTCCCTGGCACCGCGATCAGAGGTAAAACCCCGTTGATCTCACGCACTCAAAAATAGAAATTCGTCGGCTTGTTTCATTCAACAAGATTTTCCAACAGACTCGTTTCAGCAATTGTAATTCTCAGCTCACTCAGCCGCATTGGTCGTTAGTTATTTCGCGCACGATTCGAGGCATCTGAGTGGGAGCTAACGATAAACTGAAAGCCATACACCATCTCTGCGGTATCCAGATAGGAGAAATTTCCGGCAAAAGAGCCGCGAGTCTCCAGCATATTGTGTATTTTATCTGTATGCCTCGGTGCACCCGAGCTCTTTCAATAAACTGGCAATGGCGGGTGCGCCGCGCACGCGACCGGAACGGAGAGGCCCCAGCGGCTTAATAAGAAATATAAGAAATACGGTGATTATTTTTAAGTAGATGTAATGTACCCGGGCGCCGCGGACGACGACGCGAGACTTAATAAAACGTCGCATGCACGCCCGTGCGCCACTCTGATTGAGATGCAAGAAGGAGCGAAGGGCGAAAGGTTCAGCGGGAAGTGTTATAGGGAGGATGGTGCGTGCCTGGTTAGACCAACGACCGGAAGTAGCCAGCTGCAGCTGGACACCGTGCTTATTAATATTTACACTGTGGTTGAGGAAAGGAAAACACCGAAAACTCGTTTTTCTTTAATAGGAGGTAATCACGCGTTTCAATATCCGAAACGTCTCGCCTTCGCCTTCGGAGAATCTTCTCTTCGGAGAATCAATTCAAAACCACGCGGACGCCGACTCGTTGAATAAAAATGATGCCATTAGGACTCTGAAGACTTTTTTTCTCGTCGTCCGTGTCCATCGACTCCTTGATTTTGCTCTTCCAGATAATACTCGAGTCCTGTTATCAATGGGCGTGGTGCGGTGATTAAACGGCGAAAAATCGACTCTGCGAGGAGTGTTGGATGAAATTTGTTCAATCCCAAGCGCATCTCGAGGCCCGGTTGATTATTTATGGACGACGCGTTGCGGGGCCCAGGTGATTGCCTGGTAGATCGAGGGATAGGTATACATGTATAGTCCGACTGGAAACTCGAGCGAATCACTCGGTTAATTAATTCCCCCATCCAATCTGGAAAACCTTGAGAATAAAGAGATTCCGGTGAATAGCAGCTGTTTTTAAGTCGATTTAAGTTTTAACCCTCTATGCGGAAACGGGCTTTACATCTTATTACCTACTCCTACGCCTCCCCTATCAGTTTTAACGAATTTTTACCGAAGGCCGATTATGATACGAGGAAACCAATTTCGGTTAGCAGAACTATTAATTTAGCTGTTTAATCATCGACGGAGATAATTTCCAGGAAACTATCAAAGAGGCCACTCGCGATGTGGACGATTACGAATACCAATCTGACGGTCCCTGGCCGAAGGATTTATGTTCACCCTTCCAAAGAGAGAACCTCTAACGTTCGGGTAACGCGCATTACCTCGTTAACTGTCCAACAACGGAAGAGCTTTCATCGATTAATAACCCCCCGTAATTACTGCCGCACTTTCGGCAGAAAGACGTTACAGTATTTTATTGGAAGGATATAAATAAAAAAGAATGATCAGTCCACTTTCGAAATTGAACATTCGTCTTCTGGAACTCGCTACTCAGTTGAGGCTTATATTTTTTATTTCACTTTTTTCCACATCTTTTGAGGTATACTTAACGAGATACGTCTGGAAGTCCAATTAAGCCTTCAGGTAAAGTGGAATGCAGGAGATAGTCGATCTATCTCAGGGCCCCCATTGCGCTTTTGGCTTGTACGTACTTCGGACAAAATACCTGGTAGGAAGTTTTATCAATGCAATATCAGGACGGAACGGACAGTGGACTGCGGCATATGTAAAGGGACATGGCTAGACGACCGTCTTTCGTTCTGCGGTGAAACAATACCGAAGCTGTTATTATCGCAGGTTATTGGCCAGCTGAAATGGTAATTTCTTTCCTGGCTGAAAAAGAGGGTGCGGTAAAATTAAAAGCGGTCCTATACGCCATCCTGAGTCTCTGATTGTTAGTCACTTCCTGCGAAACTGCGCAGCTGACTCACCACCACCAAAGTATTTCTATATCAATATATAATTCGAGATTGACCGAAGTGGGGGTTCCTTCGGAAAAAAAGCTCTCGAGGCAATCCGTCTTTTATATAGTAGGGTGAGAGTTTTTAGTCGAGATTCGAGAAATGTGGAGAAAATTCTCAAGCACTCAGTTTTCCATCGTGTTGAGAAATCAAAAGTTTTCCTTCTTCTTCAAGAAATTGGAAAACTTCATTCAACCGCGAATCCAGTTATGAGTTATGAGTTTGAAATTTTAAAGGGCTGATCAGTGGATGTTTTCCCAAAAATTCCACTGCCACCGGCCTGCGCCTGGTGATTACAGTCCCTATCGCGATTCCTCAGTCGACTCGGCCGCTGTTTGACGATAGTTGATAAACTTCCTATATATTGGCGCAAACGCAACTCTGTGGTACAGACGTGTTTCTATTTTCTATGACGAATATACGAAAGCGTCATCAGAGAATCATCGTTTCACAATAATTTCCGAAGCAGATATGAAATAGATAATGTTTATTGACCTACGTTCGCTTGTGATTCGTCGAATGCAACGGGCTCGCGCGCTGGTACCACCAATTATAGTGGCTCCCGTGGAATGCCGTAATCGGATCAGGCATTCTGGATTGAGCTGCTGGTATGGATCTTTGGTGTAAGTACTGAAAGCAATAATAATAATGGAACGAACATCGACTGGAAAAGCTTCCAGGAAAGGGTGACCGGAGAAGTTTGAACGGGAAATCACGTCCGTGTAAAATCGCATCGACTATCTGTGGCAATGATCTGTATTCAGAGTACAGACCATAGAGACTTCAAAATGCGGGAATATCGGAGGTTATTGTCAGGTGCGACGATGGGATCGCGCCAGCGCGAGCAACTCTCCACGAGAGAACGTGCATTGTATGCGATTCCGTTGTGCCGAGAGGCCTATTGCATCGCACGCGTCAGGTATGCTTCCCGGGATCTTTATCTTATCGCTCTTCGCCGAACGCATTTCAGATCACGGAACGTCGCTTCGTAGTTGATATCGTCGTAGGAATCTACACCGAGCGTTCGGAAGGAGCGGTGAAATTATTTGGGAGAGGACGATTCAATAAAGTGCGCCGGCTATTGAAAATAATTCACCATTTATGGAGATTCGGCAATTTGATAATCCGGAAGCGATGTAATTGCGTCAGTTAGTTTCTGCGGGGAGGCTCGACGACGTGGGGATGACAAACGGGGTGACCTTGAGCTCGTGCGGCTCCGAGGGTCCCTGCCCGGGATTCGGTGTTCGATCGTGTCCCGTTCTCACTGGCGTTTCAACGAGTTCCGTGCTACGTGCGTACCGCTTTTTGCCGCGTGTACGCAGGTCTCGACCTCGCCAAATTTACAGTGGGAGATAGAATGGCAAATTGACGAAGGCAACCGCAGGTCGCGGATACTTCCATTCCCTTCTCTCGCGACTTTCCGAAAACCACTTTCCGTCCAATATTCCCCGATCATCGATCACGAGTCGTTATCCACTGGAAGAAGCACCCAGGATATTCTCCAATTTTGCCAATAAAACTCTCATCACAAACTAGCCACTGCAAGATGACCCAACCCCCAACCGAACGTTTGAATACAAAGTTCTGACGCTGGCCTCTTCAAAAACGCCCTAATGAACTTGATGAAAGAGAAGAATGTAGGTACCCAATTTCCTTTGACCAAAAACGAGGGGTGGATGGACACAGTCTTAGAATACGAGGAGCTGTTGCGCAATGTCAAATCGACGGAATATGAATTTGACACGATCGGTCTTCCAGGGAATTAATTTATTCTTTTTCGCGAATAAATTCCGAGTTCCTGGATTTGGTAGACACGATTTTAGCGATTTGGCAAGAAAAGCACTTCTCTCGATCTCCAGGAAATGGGTGGCTGCGGCTGGCCTAGTAAGAATACAGCGAGATCCGAAGATTGTAGCGTCCATAACCTCGGCAGGGGTTGACCCGGTTGACCGGGGGCAATCTTTCACTTCCTACTACGTGAGTAGAGAAGGAGAGAGAACCGGAGAACCAGGTACACAGGCTCCTAGCCATGTCGCACGCGGACCAGTTCCCGTTCTCATCCTCCTTGAGCGGGTGGAATCGATAGCGGCACATGCGCTCTGATCACCACGTAGTTCGCCGAGGTGTGTGCGTAGCCGGATGCGTGTGCGTCTACGTGGTACCGACTCCACGCTGCATCCTCGAGGCTCTGCTAGTGTCGCCGCCTCCAACGGCCGAGCAAGTCGTACCAACCGGAAGTCCGCACTGCGCCCGATGTTCAATCGGTTCATACACAGGGGTGATAGTCGATCCGAGAGAGATTTACAAAGTGCGATTCGGTAGTCGCGCGGCAATCACGATCGTTGTGAACTACCATGGGGACGGAAAATTTTCCGCGTCTCGTGAAAGAGATTCGCGACATGGGAGCTGGATTACAAGTGTGGATCGATCATTGACCACCGCTTGTTGGCACCGCTACCCGCATTGCAATCAACACGCCGCATAAACGAGTTGACGAGAGTTCACAGTGTCAATGGGCACTTGGAGAACAAGTTTGAACGGAAATCAAACCTCCCCGAATTGTCAGTTATTCACGTATGAACTTTGTAGCTGTTGACGATCCTTCCGAAGGTACAATTACAACAGAAGTTTCAAACCATCGTTAATTACTCTTTCGGACGGTCATTAGTTATCGGATAATTGGAAGATAAAAGTAGGTTCTTTTTTGACTAGAAAGTAAATCTTTTGACTGTCTAAATGATCGTTAATTATCCTCGAAACTTTTTGAAAGCGATGTCAATTACGTTCTTAATCGTTCAGTCAACGATATGTATAAGAAAGCAGGTATTTGAAATATCCCTACTGCACAGCGGACGGTCGTAAATTATTTTCGTCGGCAAGAAACACCGTGAGTTTTTTTCGGTTACGAAACCATATCTCGTCTTGTTCGATCGTAAGATATCCGAGAATAGGCTGCAGCGAGATGAGCTGGAAGGTGACTTAGAAAAAAGCACCGACTTCCGAAGACTTCCGGAGGCATTTTAGCCAACCAAATGGATAAGTTATTCCGATGGAAAAGCCACAAGACCAACGAAAATGTGAGTATACGATAGACACCACCGTTTTATGGGCGAAATTTACATTCAATTATGCAAATCGTGTTTAGCGCTTAGCAATTCATAAACCAAGGGCCCCTTCGTTCGCATCAAACCGCGCATATAGTAGCGGGTCAGGGAGATTGCAGTTAAGTGATTACGGCAGCTTGCCACTATCCCGAAAGCGAAAAAGAAGAATATGAAAATTATGAAAATTGCTAAAAGATGAAAAATGGAAATTCGCACAAGTTAATTAAGCCGCCAGATTCAAACCTGCGTATCGGCTCCATTATTCTCCCTCGGCATAAATTGGCAAATTCGATTTACCCAAGGAAAAATACGCCCAGGGATCCATCCGAATAAATATAAATCATTTCTCATATCATAAAGGAAGGACCAAACTCCGATGCTGCGGCAGAGAATCGTGAAGGCTAGAGAGGACGCATTCCCCAATCGATTTCTAGCCACGCTGAGTGAATCCATCTCTTATTCAAAGTCACGAGTGAAAGGGTGCTACACTAGTGGGTTTTTTTCCTTTTAAAGCGGATGATGGGTTCAAGTTAGTTGGGACACTGAAACCACCGTTTCATAACCACCCATCTTCTCTCTGATTATCACATCACACTTCGATTAGTTAACAAGGAGTTGCACCAGGGGGGAACTCGGACCCATCCTCAGCTCGGGTCAGGGTCTCCACAAAGGACCTCTTTCCTCATTGTTCGTTTTAGATCTAGCGAATTGTATCGCGGTTTGGTGCGGATCTCGTTCACCAACGTTTTGACAAAAAGAAGCGCGGAGAATTCATTCGAAGAAAGTCTTTCTTTCGACATTCATGAAATTACGTTGCCTCATATTCTGCCGCTGCACCGCCTGCGAGACTCTATGGTAGTAACTGCTTCCAATTGAGTATATTTACAAAGAGTATAGTTGTAGAACGACTTTGTGGGAGCACAAGTGTGCGCCGTATGCCGCGGTCGTACCTACATGGAATAGGTAGATGAATATGTACAGCTATAGACCACGGAGGTTGTGTGCCTTCGAGAAACTCTGGTCCATATAATAAGAGAACAGGCGACTGCGTCGTCCGTGGCTTGTTCGTGCGGGATGGAGAGCCCGAGGAGGGGGAGGACCGAAGAATAAAGTTGAACGGTGAACGGTGAACACCGAACACTGAACACAGCCCGATTGACTGCTTGGCTTTGCGCTCCGGTGCGTCCGCGTGCGATTGAACGCGTCGCGTCTGAGGGCGTCCGAGCGCGTCTATCCTCGCGTTATGCACGGGTAGCAAGTTCGAACATGCGGAAATGCTCCTCTCTCATAGGCCGCTGAAATCTGTCGAGATTTGCTGGCTGACAATGAAACAGACTTGAATGCGCTCCTGATTGCGCGATCGGTCGAGCTTTTGTTCATTATCAAATCCACCCTTTCCACTTTCCTCACGCCACTTTGGCGACTGATTATTTTTTTCCTCGCGACAAGCGAACCTTGACGACTGTGTCAATTATCGATGCGACTGCGCGTGGCGAGAATGGAAATCGGCCGTGGTTTTCGGTGGATCGATATAACCGGTTTGGAGTTGTCCCACAGGCGCCACTCGTTTTCGAGGTTCTTTTTCTGATCAACTCACTTTTCTGGTCCAGCGAAAATTGACGAAAAGGTATAAGATCGGGGGCGATCCGAGCCACAGGTTGTCGGTGGGGTGAACACCTCAAAATACGTACCCCGAGTATTGACTCGATTTATTTAGTCGCAGCGAGATGTATTTCTGCGAACGAGCTTATACCTCCAGACGGGGAAAATTCTCCCCCTAGACCGAAGTAATAACACCGCACCCTCGAGCCTTGGTAGGAAATTGACTGTGAGACTTTCAGGGGAAGCCATTCGATACAAATTAAGTTTCCAAGGGTTGGACACGTTGAATGTATGTTCAAGGATTTGTCGCTCCGAGTAGCGTTAAGCCCAAACGATTCCTTTCACGATGACAAGTTGAACCGAATGTCAAATACCATCGTGTACATGTTAATCTAATTTTCTTTATTTCGCTGTTTCAGGGTTTGGAACACGTCAGCTCGGCAACGCTGAGACCATTCAACTCGGACATCAACACGCCGAGGATCGACAGCTACAGATTTTCCATGGCCAATCTAGAAGGTGAGTTGGAAGGCTCCGTTCATCGATTTTTGCCTCTTGCACTGAGCCGATGAAAACGATTTCACGAAGTTATAATCACGATGAAACAAAAACTGTGCCAGCTACAAAAAGAAAAAAGAAAATAGGGCGAGCGGTGATCAAACTCCCCGCAAAAGATATTTCCTTGAGTTATAACCAGCTGCCTGGGAATTCGTCTGTCATCGACCATTTTTGACCACCGTCTCCCGAATATTATATCGCCACCTTACTTTTTCTCATACCTATTGTCGTTTGCGGTTCCGCCAGGTTAAGAGGCAGCGTTCAAATGTCTGAGAAATATTACGGAGCTACTTTTCTCTCCTGCAAAGATGAACGTCGTGCTCGAACGCCGGGAATTAGAAAAATGATTATTCGACCTGTGGTATAATTCCACGAGCGTCTTTCATGGTCCAGATTTGACCCTAGACTATCGGGACGGAGCTGTTGGCAATCAATACCGTCGGCACTCCCACGCGCTAACGTTTATCTCGGTTACGCGAATCTGAAACAAATCGGCGCCCTCCATCAACCGCTAGGCGCGCTGGACCTTAAGGGTCATCCAATTCGACGCAGTTCCCTTTCGTGCGCGGTTTAGTCGTAAAAAAAATTCATCACTCTCTCAGCGGTGAAGTTTAGCGGCTGTAACGGCCGGATGAGAGTGATGCAAAATAATCGTTGCGTGAGTTTGCGGAGAATAAATGTTGATACAAATTTGCCAGCACTCTGCATACTCGGTTTCGGAATTTAGCTGGGAAAGGTAATATATGCGCTCGCGAAAAAGATGAATCGCTCTAGCATCTTCATGCGGCAGCGTATAACCGCGGAAATACAAACGACGTCGCGTCTGATGCTTGTGTCGCGCGTGTGTGCAGGGCTGAAGGGCCGTCTCTTTTCAAGTTCTGGTTCTCGGTAAAGGCCCCTGAACATGTTGCGGTATTTGCGGTTTTTGGACAACTGCCAGACTTTGATGCCGTGGTTCGCAATTTCTTATTAAAATTTGCGGGGCATACACCCTGGAGACTAACTTTTTGCTTTCCGTTCCACCATGCAGAGGAATGAATAAAATCCATTCCTTGCCACGCCGGCAATCATCGCGAAACGCCGTTATCTCTTCGGACCAACTCGGTAAAGAATTGATAAAAATCCAGACTTTCTAGCGAGCTGCATAGGCTATGATATAACATATCCGAGAAATTCAACCATTGTTCCAATTGGCAATTACCTCAAGTTATATCCCGGACGGTAAAAGTTTCAAGTTTCAACGATCTTTTGATGACTGCTTGTACCACCCGTGTTGAACAAACTTTTACAAAATCACTCGCCTCCCTATTTCTCGGACAGTATCTATCGCAGCGGATAGAAGCTCGTGCGGCTTTCTTGCTGGGACGTAACAAGAAAACTTTTTTCCAGAGACAATCGAATCGAGCTCCACTTGGCTTTCTCATTTGATCTTTACCCACTGGGCACTCAGATATCTATATCGGCGATCACGAATCGGCATGAGCTTTCCGACGGTGGTACAACGAGAGTCTTGCCGTTTGATTCGACGAGCTGAACCCATTTTTTCGAGTAATCAACTTCTCGTTTATGTTGCTGCTATAAAAACCGACTTATCGCAACGAGCCACGGGGGGCGCAGTAGCAGTAGCCCATCTAGATCGACAAAAGCCTCCGGACCCTGGGGTAGTTGTTAAATTATATATAACGTCTTTGTTTGCGAAATTCTTAACGCTGCTCACCAAATGGCTCCTCTCATTTTCCGACACCCAGTTGGAGCGACCTAATTATTCTTTGGAAGACTTTTCATTTCACCACGGCATCTCGGCCTCGTGGGAGTTTCGCGACTAGAGTTTTACCCCCGTTTTTTCACCACAAGATTACCGGATGACCTAGTTTCACATAATTCAGCCTCTTTCGCAACTTTTCTTACATGCAAAAGAGGAGTAGCGGTGCTGCGGCCGTTCCCAACAGTCGTAGTACACGGGTGTGTAACGGGTTGTGCTGCCGCAGGCGCAGATCTCATAATTCTCAACTTCTATCCTCGGCTATTATTACTTATCCGCCGACTGTCGCGCGTACCCTATTTCTGGTCTAAACTCTTCGACCGTAACTCATTCCCGTTTCGTTCTAGGCCTGCACTCCGAGTTAGGTGAGGTAACGACTGTACAGATGGCGAAAGTGCGCGGAACGTTGCCGCATATAATTAGGTTCCTTCTACGCAAGAACAACGGTTACTTGAGTTGTGTCTTTTTTTATTCTTTCTAATCATCCGCGCTTACGATGCGCTTTCACAGACGCTCCGAACCGCTTCACGGTAGTAGATTCACCGGCTCGATACCGCGTCTTGTCTAGCCGCGTCCTCTCGGAGAAAGGAAAGATGAAATGCAGGTATTGCAATTTCGCGGTTATCTCTCAGGTGAGGCTAGAGTCGCGGGTGACATTAAGCAGGAAACGTAATGCCGGTGAGATGGAAGAGATTTCACTCTCTAAACAAGGGGTCAAGTCTTCCCGTCGTGCATAATTGGTCAACTCGTGCAGATAGATCAAGCGCGAGGAAAATTGCCAACAAAAAGTACCAAATCATTTTCTCAGTCTTACGCACCCTGGCGAGGGGACACGAGGTGTGACAATGAGTAAGCTCTGAGAGTCGAGCCGAAATTACCTCACTGTCACTGAGCAGTGGGTGGGTTCTCCGGTAGCTGCTATAGTGGGGAAAAAATATGAATCACATTCTCTTGGAAGGAAGTAATTTGGCCCGATTGCTTTTAGTTCCTGTATTTTCGTGGAAGCTAGAGGACGGCTGTTCGACCCTCGTCCGTGGGCTCCTAACCCGCTTTTTGGTATCACGTAATTTATTCTATTTGATAAATTGTTTCTACCACGAGAAGATTTCGGTCCTTACAACCACCAGATTGAGGGAGGGATTCATCCGTACGGAGTAGGCACCCGGGAGGTCTTCCCCGTGGCGCCTGGGTATTACTTCTCGTTAGGTACCTACGACCCACCACTCGGCCCCGCCGGTATTCATTCACGATCCAACGGAATCTCGACTCCCTGCACCCACTCGTGTTTTTCGCACAAACAAATTAACTTATGGCTGGATAGTAAACAAGCAATAAAATGAAGAATGTCTTCAAATTTTTTTCCCTTCGGCTCGTGGTGAGCTCAGACCACGTTCAATTGTACACACAAATTAGGATAATTCTCGAAAGTCAATTGAACGAATAAACAAACAAGTCAGCCCCGCTTACGTTTGATGGGGTGAATGCGGATAGTGCGCACGAAGTATCGCATGTGAGGGTCAGCGCGTGACCCAGGGCGGGGCTCGTTAGTTAATTAAACGAGCTGACAACGCCGTCACGCGTGTATCACTTCACGGGATCGTTAGATGCGTGTGCGAGTGTCATACGGGCTCGTGGTTCCTAAATACGTTTGCGAGAGGCTGCGGCGTAACCGCGTGAGTTCTCGTTTCTCCACTTCCGAGGTGACAGCGATCGCTGTTGTGCCGATACGCTATTTTGTTCACCACTCCACGGTGCACCGAGGAAACTCCGACCTAACCTAAAGCGAGTCATTGACACCGGGCACAAGGTGCGACGACTCGACTTCCTGCCAGCTTCGCTCCTTTCAACAATTTTTTATCGGTCTCCCAAGGAATAATAATTCGAGATCGAGCCTCCGCAATTTGATGCAGTTTCCGTTCGATTGACCGCCTCGCGACATTACACCTGCGCCAAGCTTGTTCGTAAACAACTTGTAACCGAGGTGATCGTCCTCGTGGGAAGAAATAAATTTACTGGAAATAAGTGGCTGTTCAAAGACCAGGCAGTGAACGTCCAAATACAATTCCGCTAACTCGACTCTGTGGATCTAATTGGGAGTGTGTATGGGTACGGTACCACCCGCACGCACGGTAAACCGTTCGGTCTAATCTCGATAGCCGTGGAACCTTCCTGGATACTACCACAGTTATACTGGTTAATCTGATGGGAGAAACGTATCGCCGAGCGCACAACGAGCATACGCACATCGCACACACAGGGGGCACTCCGTGTCAAAACGGAACGTGATCGATGGATTTATCGCCAAACTCTGTTCGCCGATGGAGAGTATCTCGTTAATGAGGATCCTTGACCGTTGTGTGTTAACAGTCCGCGTCCCTTGTCTCCCTACTTTCAAGAGGACTTCTCGACCATCCGGGACTTTTTTTGTTTAATGAAAGTCGGAAGTACGAATTACCGTTCGGTTTTCGCGTGGAACCCCCTGGCGTGACATAGGCGACGTCGGCCCGTATCTGCATCGCGATTCTCGGCGATTGCCTTAGAGCCTGGAACCTCGGCAAGAGCCAGATTGTGGCTTGAGAGTATGCGTGAAAGGAGAGGGAAAATGTAATGCAAGTTGGTGCTGTTTGCGTGGTGGTGCGTGACGATGCGTTAAACCAAGCAAACGCCGTGTACCGCACAATGGTGTACGTAGGCTCCGACTCTGACTCCGTACACATACCTATGCGTTGAGCGAAAGAGTTGTCGGCGTAGAGTAAAGAAGTAGGGGAACGGCCGAGGCACCTCGGTGCTAGTTACTCGGCATCGCACGCGCGTGTCGCACGGGCTGGAGGCAGCTCGTATTCCCTGAACCAGCAAAAATTCGTACGGTTACCACACACACACTCGAACCAATACTTACCGCAGTCACCTCGGTACGCCGCGGTCTGAGTTAGCAAATTTTTATTAGTGGGAGAGGAATTGCATTCGCCCGGTGACTCCTTTACGTGCAGTGACGTAGCTCTTTCTCGGTCCGCACCGTTGCTCCGTTCTCCCGGTCTCTCTCTTTTCCATCGTCGGCCTCACCGACGGTGTATACGCGACGCCCCGAGCCCACGTAAGCGAAAATATTTTTGTGCTCTCTGCAGTTTCCATCCCTTTGCTCCGCTGTATGTTTGTCGCTAACCTATCTCTGCAGCTACTTCAGTTACCGCAGTGATACAGTGAGACGTGTGAAAGTGAACATTGGATCGACCGGAGGCAGAGTTGTCTCGACGGTGACGCGGTGCTCCGGAATTTTTCGCGCAATTATTGAAACTGGGATCGCTGATTCCTTCGGATTGGTGTGTGAACGATCCCCCCGGATCTCCGGACCACTGCGGTGCTCCTTTTTGTGCGGTTCAATCGATGCTATCGTCCTGAATGCTTTTCCAACTTTTCGACGCCTTTCGCTACTGCAGTGCGATATTTTGACATTTATACCAACATGCGAGGGGGATTTAAACCGTCGTGGTCCGTGAGAACGGAGTTTTTGGGCGTCCAAGTTTCGCCCGTACAGCGACATTTCTCCGTGGATAGTTGATTGCCGGACGTATCGCGAAAGTAAAATTTGCTAATTAACCACTCGATGAAGCGTGTGCGACGAAGGCGGGTGGTTTTTTGAAACAGCACCGTTTTGTCGAAAATGCTCGTTTACCCTGGAACGAACGAGAGTATCCTGGGATATTTCACCGTCAAAGGTAATTTCCCTCCGAAGACAAAGCTCCTCCCCAGACCCTTCATCTGCCTCTAGTATACTCGTTTGTGTGCCCACGCGTGCAATAAATACGTTCCCGTCTCTGCGTCTGTGTGACGCGTGCACGTACAGACGCGGAAAGGACCGGAGTGAATATTCACCTCACTTTTCGTCGGTCGTTATTCCTTATTTTTTTTCTCCCTATTCGTTTTTCATCCCATTTATCGATCTTTGAGAGAATCTTGTCCTTTGTTCGGGCGTTGAGGGGCCTCCTTTGAAAAGACTTTGTCGCATGTGATGAAAATGAACGTGCGCACCTGTACACCGTTGTTGGAGATATCTGTGTGCGTGTGTGTGAGTCACACGTCCCCGAAGTTGAAACGTTGAAAAGGACGTTTGTAGCATGTGAATGGATCGGTGGAACAAACATGACCCGAGACTCGCGGTTGTCGTTCGTCTGACAGAAATTCGAAAGATTAAATAATCAAAAGAAGTGGATGAAACACGGAGCGATACAGAAGTGGCTGGTGCAGGGCGATAATGCTCCGAGGAAGGAAACAGAGTCACTCGGAACATACGTTATCGGGATTATCTTTATCCCGCAAAACGTGATATTGAACATACAACACGTTACGTATGTACGTACCCTGGCTACATTGGGTAAAATGAAGAGGCAAAAATCCCACGCGCACTAAATTCCATGTACCGCATACACGGTTACCCGAGTCACGCGCGTGCGCCGAGTTACGCGATGGAATGTTACGCCTTCGCGTCCACTTGAATCACTTGAATCGCCCGAATTACGCTCAACGAGTTACAACCTCGACCGGTTTTGGAAAAATATCCTTCTTCTCTTTTTATGCATCGCCTTTCGGAACCTGCGGTGCAGGTACGAGTATATTTCGCGTAGATGCGTGGTACGCTTCATTCTTGGCATCTCTGCGATATCCAGTTACACGGTCAGCCTGGAACAAAGTCAGTTCATATTCCGGTCAGATAAGACGTCCGTACTGTCGTTGAATCCAATTACGCGGCTGCTGGTTGATTAAGTTCGTTCAGATTCCACGATGATGCGTCGTGCCTTGTAGTTACACGCGTGTGCACGGTACGTGCGACGTTACGGTTTTATAGATCGTAAAAATCGTGCTAAATCGAGGTTGTAGAGTTTCACGAAACGCGAAGTGCTTTCCTCAAGTCGTTGATCCGATGTGTAGCACTCGAGTAATTATCTTAATTAGCGTTTAACGAACCTTCGGCACTACCGTAATGGTACCACCGGCGGTATAAAATAGACCATTTCGTGGTCTAGGGACACTCGAATCTGTAATGAAAGTGATAATTATCAGAAGGGGCATCTCGTTACCCCGCCTACGTTTTCGTTATACCTACCGTCCAGCCCTGAGAGTGAATTCAATGCTCGCCTGACACCAGACACGCGAACCCGGCCAGTCTGGAACTAAAAGCGCTGCAGCACGAAAGGTGAAATACGAGATTAGTTTGGCTGGTGAAAATGGAAAAGTTACAAGAAATAAAAGAACATTTTCAGAAACAACTCGCTGAGTAATTGTCCCCTGGTAAGGCATGCGGGATTTATGTGGCAAGTTGAGTTTGCGCCATTTCAGATGCGAATGATCGGGAATGTCGGTAATTCCAGCAACATAACACTTTTTCGCCGCGGAGTGATAAATACGCAGTAGTCCGAAGCTGAGCGGATATCTGATAACCTATACCGTTTGGACGACGTAAAACATCGCGAACGCGAGCTTCTTCGTGTTTCCTTATTATCTCCGGCGTCTCTTTCTTCGCAAGCAAAAAGTGACATCTGCCCTTGGCGTTCCAAGCTGAAAGACTCACTACTCCGTACTTAGGAAGGTGCGATAGGGTATCTGGCAGAGAAAGAAGTATCCAAGCAATTAGCGTAAAACTGGTTTTCTCGGTAAATTAGCCAGCCCATAGGTTGCGCCATGTGCAGGGAGAATAAACTGCATAGTTTCAAACTCTGCAGCGTGTATTCCGAGTTCGCTGCATAGGTTTGCGAAAGAACTCTTTGCCAGCAAAAAG
Organism: Euura lappo; assembly: GCA_018257835.1. Lineage (NCBI taxonomy): Eukaryota > Metazoa > Arthropoda > Insecta > Hymenoptera > Tenthredinidae > Euura > Euura lappo. Next base: position 73,844 of record JAEUYN010001284.1, read on the forward strand.
TCTTGTAGTCGATCCGATACGTGTTATACCACACTGAAAATTTCTTGTCCGAACCCGAGATTACCATCTTCGCTTTTAACCCCTTCCAGACTCTCAAGATGTTGACCTGGACGCTATCCTCGGCGAGTTGTGCGCCCTGGAGAGAAGATGCGACGGCGATATCGCGGCGACACCTGCCCCCGATACCCAGAGACAGGGGAGACCGAACAGTGCCAGGATCAACTCCACGGACACAACGGACATCGGGAAAAATGACGGAGGTAAGTCAGACTGAAATAAATCTGTGGTGAAACGGTCAGCGCCACCGACTCTGCTTGTACTAATTCGAAGTTTCTACAATTTTTTCACAGGAATGCGTACGGATAGTCCGGACAACGACAGTGCCTTCTCAGACACGGTGTCCATGCTGTCCAGCGAGAGTTCCGCGAGTAGCAGTGGCTCCGGTCACAAACCACCGCAGAACAACATGCACACCGTTCCACAGCAGCAGCCCCATCACCTCATGGGTAAGTTTTATGGTCTCCAGCTTTGATGCTGGTATTTAGCTCCCCGAGCTATCCGCTGTTCGCGGAGACGGTACGTCTAAACGTGATTTCTTCCGGTACAGATGCCGCGGGCAGAGCAAAGGCGGAAAAGATCCGACTGGCGCTGGAAAAAATCCGCGAGGCGAGCGTGCAGAAGCTCTTCATCAAAGCCTTCACGTTGGATGGTAGCGGTAAGAGTCTGTTAGTCGACGAGGGAATGAGCGTAGCACACGTCTGCAGACTACTCGCCGACAAAAACCACGTACCGATGGATCCCAAGTGGGCAGTGGTGGAACATCTCCCTGATCTTTTCATGGGTGAGTGGTCCTTCGATCCCATGCCTTCATAATTCAACAGAATCATCACCGTTTTACCGATTTCATGAATTTTCTTCAACGCAACAGAAAGGGTATACGAGGACCACGAACTGCTGGTGGAAAACCTGCTACTTTGGACTAGGGATTCGAAAAACAAATTACTGTTCGTAGAACGACCAGACAAAACTCATCTATTCCTCACACCGGAGAAATTCCTTCTCGGACCATCGGACAGAAGCAATGCCGAGTACGATGACCACACGCGCAATATTCTACTCGAAGAGTTCTTTTCCAGCAGCAACGTGGGAGTCCCAGAGGTAAGAGTTCCGATCTGGTATCGTCGACATTGGTCTTGAAAGTGATCCAAAGTCGAACAGCCCAGTATTGATACATTCTCGCTTTTTCAGGTCGAAGGTCCGTTGTACCTGAAGTCAGACAGCAAGAAAGGATGGAAGAGGTATCACTTCATCCTCCGGGCGTCCGGTCTTTATTACTGGCCCAAGGAAAAGGCGCGAAACGCGAGGGACCTCGTGTGCCTGGCTACGTTTGACGTGAATCAGGTCTACTACGGTGTCGGTTGGAAAAAGAAGTACAAAGCCCCGACAGACTTTTGTTTCGCGGTGAAACACCCAAGGCTCCAGCAGCCAAAGTCGACAAAGTACATAAAATTCTTGTGCGCGGAAGACAACGCAGCCTTGGAACGTTGGATGGTCGGAATAAGGGTGGCAAAGTACGGCAGGCAGTTGATGGAGAACTACAGAACCCTCGTCGACGAACTGGCGCAGGAAGATCTCGATTTGTTGGCTCACGCGAGATCCTGCTCCGTCAGCTCCATAGCGACACCTCCCAATCAAACTCAGTACAACACGACCAACGAGAACGCGAGACAATTCACAGAAAACTCTAGGCACGTCGTTAACGAAGGCAGACTCAGCAGAGCCAGCAGCTCCAGTTCATCCGGTTGCATGTCCGACGGAGCACCGAGCAGCTGCGAGGTAAGTGAACGGGCCACCGCGATTCTGTTTGGTGAAAAATGAGCCGTTTTCTGATAGCCATTTGTCGCTCCATAGGTCGCTTTCGAGTGTGGGGAATTTCCAACGGGGACAATAAAACGGAAACCGTCGATGAACCCGAAGCTACCGCTGACCTCGATAACTCGACAGCTCAAGGAAGTCGGCGAGACCGTACGCGACGAACCGGACAGCTGTCCGAGCCCAACTAGCTCGGGTTCGGGGACCTTGACCAGGAGACACAGCAGGCGGAGAAGCGGGACTGACTCTGATGGATCTGGGACACTGAAAAGACACCACAGATCCGGTAATGCTACTCCGGTCAGCCCCATTCCCCCGGGAACGCCAGTCAGGGAAAGAGCCAGCCCTTTGACATACTCCAGAACCGAAAGCATCGAGTCGAATACTCCGACCAGCCCGATACAGCAGTGCATGGTGAGTCTTGATTTTACGTGTGAATCCGCTCTCATGAATCGCTCAATCACCCTTCTGTCCTCGTTCGCAATATTTCTACCGCATTAAACTAGTTCACAACTGATTCCATCACTCCCTCTTTCAACAGATGGACTCAATCACGTCCCTGCCGCCGCCACCCTCACCACCCAGGGGAGCTGAGGAGGCAGAATCCGACGGCGAACCCCTTCCTCCACCACCACCGGAAATGTTCCGGTCTAATCTGTCTCTGGACAGCCTGCCGCCACCTCCTGCCCCTGGAGAACTGCCAACCTGTCACAGCCCCGACCTTAGCGGTTCGTCTTTGAGTCTCGCGTCCCTACCGCCACCTCCGAGTCCCCTGGTCGGGGAAACGGGTACCATAAGACGCGCGAGACCGAAGCAATCAACGCCGACGAACTCGTTGTCTCCCGACGGAACACCTACCCGGTCGCCAAGACCTCTGAACCCGATATACGTAACGCAGAACAACAACGGGCAGATTTATCCCGGCAGTCCAACATCCCATGGGACGAACGGAACCAACAGCTCGAACGGATCGAATTGCTCGACCCCGACGAATTCTTATCCGGCCAGTCTAGCCCCCACGTCGCCGAGCTCGCCGACGACCCCCGGATCGCCCTGCTTCGCTGCTGTACCTCCGCCATTCGTTCCTCCGCCGGCCTACGGCACCCAGCACAACTCTCTTCCGGCCAGGCAGAATTCCAAGACAGAATCGATTTACGGTGGGTCGCTGCAAATGGTGAGTCAGCCGATCAGGCCAAACCCTAACATGGATACGGTGCGGCGGAGCGCCTTGAAGCAGGGAAGCGGCCACTACGCGGCCCCCCCGTACCTCGCGGAGCTCAAAGCAGCCGCCAGTCCTCAGCCCCAGAGGAGAGTGACGATACAGGAGCCCCCGATGTCGCCGAAGGCGAAGACCGGGACTGGGAAGAAGATCACCTTCAATTTACCACCGCAGCAGGAACCCGGGAGCCCGGCGCTACCTCAGAGAAAGCCTATGCCGCCGAGGAGATCCGACAGCACGAAACTAACGTCGCCGAAGAAACTCGCTGCCTCGGACCAGGCGCCGCCTGGCGATTTTCTCAAAGACTTGCAGAGGGTGATGAGGAAAAAGTGGCAAGTCGCGCAGAAGTGCAAACTTGACACTACCACCACGCCTCACGAGGTCCTCGGGTTCAGGGATCCTCCACCCGCCATCGCTGACTATCGAGAGACCAACGTGTCCAACTGGGTCCAGGAACACTACGGTTCTGATAATCTCTACGAGAACGTTTACGCCACCGATCCCAACGCCCCCGTCGAATACGCGAGTAGTCCCACTCAACAGGCTCCAGGGGTCAGGTTTGCGGACGAAAATCGACCGAACAACATCGCCAATGCCATTGCTAGTAAAAGAAGGCCGCCACCACCGCCGCCGAAGAGGGCGGACACCACTCACCTAACGACTAGAGCTATGCACTGACAATAGCCAACGATCGAATCTCGCTTTGAGGGAGACGCGGATATTGACCGCTGGTGGAGCTGCACGTGCTTTTGCAGATCGTGGAAGCGCTAAGGAATCCGTTCACGGGGTTCGGGCTGGATTCTGCGGGACTCGAGGATCGTGGGAATCTTCACTGCCGCGCGTCTTTAGTTATTAGGTAAAATTCTGAGAGACCCGAGAATCCATCGCTAGCCCCGTGGCTCCGGTAAATAATAAATAGCTCTTTCGAAATATACATATAAAGCGAGATGATGGATCGAACCCAGGACGAGGGTGCAGAGCACAGGATTCTTGGTAGGCCTGATATACAAAAAATGTTCGTATTCTTTATATAAAACGTAATTGAACAACAAGTTTTTTAATCAAGGTGCTTTATACTATACTTTATACATATATACACGGCGAATTTAATATGGAATGTTACTCGCAATGATGATGTAATATATTAATTGACTTTCTGCACGCACCTCTACGTACACGAAATTGACGTTTGGACGAGCGAATGATGGTCAAAGATTAGCGGAAGGTGTTATTTTACAACATTCTGTGTCTCGACGTAGAGATGTGGGCAGCCTAATAGAAATGCATGCACGCGTGTGTACAATATTAACTGCAGTTCGAAACCCTACAGTCTACAGTTTACGATATGGATACGATGATATATATACCTACCTGGGTGGACCTTGATGTGTTATTTTGAGTTTATACATGCATCGCGTTCGATGTTTGCGATCGTGTGACATTATGAAACAGTAGTAGATACGTAAGTTTGATAATCTGACCCGTTTGTATAACCAAGATCTCGTTTATGCCATTTTTTGATAACGATATACATACCTACTTACACATACAATAATGCATAGATGAAGGATGAATAATACTAACGCGCATAAATTAATTGTTAATCACCCAGATAAGCTAACGTGGGATACAAAATATTTCATAAAACCCAACCGTAACTACCTATACCTATATACAATATACGATATACAATATACAATAAACATAATACGTTATACACTATACATACATCAACGCATGTTTCATACGTGTGTTCAACTGATAGGGGATATTAAAGTGATTAGTTTCTAATAGCTGTAACTCTAGGTGTGCTCCGCTAAGTGTTGGAATTTGATTATGGCAGAGCATATGTTCCATAGTGTCATCCGTATATATATATATATATATAAATGTTTTCTAACGATGTGTCAGAACCTCTTCTCTTGAAACAAAACTGGGCTAGACTTGGTCGATAGGCGAATCCCCGCATCATACAATTCATATGCAGATAATAAATTTGTGGTGTATGGAAATTATGTACAGGGGCATAAATTCTTCCATTTTCATGATACAGAGATTTTAATTTCGATAGCTATACCGATCGGTGACAGGCTCGCAAAAACCTAATCCATGGCCAAAGTACTTTTCGCGCCTTTACGTCCAAATAAATGAAATTGAAATTTTGTTGAAAATAAACTAGACACGGTATACTACATACCTGCGTACATGGTACGTGTCATAATGACGATGACGATAATAATAATTATTAGATTGTTAGCGCGGTTGTGCAAATTGATTGGTAAGAAAAAAACGCACGTAGGATTAATTATTATCATTACTAACTATATCTACACGTAATATAAAGAATCCGCGACAGAATGAGAGTGATGTAAACTCTAATTGCCAACGGCCGCAACAATAAAATATCACGTGTCTATTGAAGCTCAGTCAATGGATAATTCTACGTCTAACTAAACCGACCAATTCTTATCGGTAATCAAATACTAACGAATACAAATTTCACGCTAATCATTCATCGTTATTTTCTTGGTTTACGAATGTTATTCAATAGGCAAAGTGTATTTGATTGAATCATTTTCGAACAAGTCTTAATTATGATTCTCTAGCCACGTCAGTGGGATAACGTATCAGTTTTGATTCTGATTTTTATTCGCAAACAATTCAGTCGCACTTTAAATTGTCTTTTGATTAATGGAGACGAGGATAATTCAGCTTCGTAGCGTGTGTAATTCACAATCATTGCTACATGTTAGAAAACGAATCTGTCTTCATAGACCATCTAGCGAGAAAAAAAAAATGTTTTTTAAGGATGAAATAAATTATTAAGATATTGAAATTGATAGCAAATTAGTATTTTAAATAAATTGCTCCTCGACGAGCATAGTGCAATTGGCAGACATGAATTCTGAATTATATTATTTTAATAGTAGGCGAAATATTTTATTGTATCGCGTATCTTTTAACTTTCTAATCTTTAAGTTGTACGTATGTTTTTTGTAAATATTGTAACGAATGGTACTACGGAGAAGAAAAAAATTATTATTGAAAAATATTATGATCGATTTAATATAAACACACTATTTATGAATGATGATGAAAAAAAGTGGGTATATTTTCAAAAATGTCGTTTGTCACAATTTAAAAATCTTTCAATCTATATTGATAATACACGACCACTCTTTGGGTATCGTACAAAACTTGATTTGACACTCGAGCGAGTCATGATTTATTGATAGTATACAGCAAACAACATTTACAGCTTACGAATTCCTTTCCTGCGACGAGCTGTGGTGACATAGATATGCCGAGCCGCCGGAAGTGAAGTAAACTGCAACTGAAATGTTTGAGCTTCTTAGGCCGTGTTTGATTATTTGGAATTGTGACAACACTATCATTTTTAGATTAAACGCCAATAATATGAGAAAAATGCGCAGCAGTTGAAACATAATAGGTATTATATTCATGTTTTTATGTAAATAAATTTTTCGTATATTTCAAACATCATTGTCTTATTCAACCCCTTTCCTTCTCGTTAGTTTATACTATATCGTCATAACCGGTCTTTTTCATTTTTTTTGTTTACGTTATTGATCAATAATCCGAATTGCTGGCGTTACCATTTCTGGGCAGGAATAACCTTTGTCTCAGCCAAAATAACCTTTTCTATATGGTAGGTCGGAATTCCCTACTGTGAGCCGGAATTAGCAATCTCTGGGTCGAAATTACATCTTCGGTGCGGAAATTACCCCGTTTTCCGGATTAAGGTGTAACGCAAGCTGATTTACACTTGGAATTTTCAAAACCTATTTGAGCAGCCAAGATACATTCTATTGATGTGAATTTGATATAAGTGACGTGGAAAAACTTAATGAAGGGCCTAAGAGTCTTGGATTCGCGAAAATCGAAAGACATAATCAGAATTTTGTGTAACAATATTGTTCTGTAACCCAAGGAAGTGCTGCCCCTAGTGGAGTGCGGCAGCACTTCCTTGGATTACGGAACAATATTGTTAAAAAAAAACTGTAATTACGTCACGATTTTCGCAAATCCAAGACTCTGAGGCCCTTCATTAAGTTTTTCTACGTCACTGATATCAAATTCACCACAATCGAATGTGTTTTGGCTGCTCAAATAGGTTTTGAAAATTCCAAGTGTAAATCAGCTGTTATTTTCTCTTAATTTATAAGTGTTCAGTAATTGAGTCCCGGTCGATTTAGTATCTTCGCCCATTTCCAATGACTCGGACTTGAATTACTTATTCTTAAAATGATTATTCACACTTTACATTGCATTTCTATATGCAGACAAAATATTCCTATCCTCAGAATTGTTCATACTGATACCTAAAATCAACAAACTTTTTGGTATACCGCACACGCATATGAAAAAAAAATGACTCACCTAAGTTTTCTCCGAATCAATTGTTCGCAACAAAATCATTAGAAAATTCAGGAGTCGCGGGCTCGACTTCACATAGGTCTTGCGAATCTCCCTCGGTATGAAAACAGGATACGAGGATCTTACCCTTTGTTTCTAGAATCCACAAAATATCCAAGTTATCGACAGAGGTCGGTAAAAGAGACTGTCGTTCCGTACCATCAGTAGATGGCTATGTTTAAAAAGCCGCCGACACGTTACCTTCAGATCTGCGGCTACGCGACAAGGTTCGGGTCTTCTCGACTGCAGATCTCTTACCCAATCACGCAGAAATCTGTGGAACCGATACGCATTAGAGTTGATGGAGTGTTTTGTGTAATTTATATTGCGGTCGATTCCATTCCCGGCCCAAGCGGGTAAGCGGTGCACTCTATACTACGTAATCCCCTCGCGTCAAAGTGCGCCGTGGTAAGGCAAGGGGTGGGCAATTTATGCCAAAACGATACGCGACCTTGACTGTTGTAATTGCGCGAGAAAGTAACGTGTCATTATCCTCAGCGAAGTAACCGCTTGGAATAATGAGATTTCATTTCTCAGAGAAACTTTGTAAATTTGTGAAAGCAAAAGCGTTCATCTCATGCGCCATTTACTCTTCTCCCATTTCGTACACTCGAATCGCAAGCAAACGAAATTCTTAATTACATCGAAGCTGGTACGTTAATAATTTCCTCGAGATTCCCTATGTTTATTGCATTTCTCAAACACACTACGCCTCCCCGATTCCGTCGTGCGTGTTCCCGCGCGAGGCGTGTATGGATATTTACTTCCATATCCACACAGGTGGGTAGGTATATGTTATATGTTATATGTTATATACATGGGTGAGGCGAGCATGTACCAGCCCGTATATACATGGGGCGTAAGCGGGCATGCCTTCGGTCATAAACCACCTTAATAAAATGCGTTCGTTTCTAATACCACCCACAACCGGGCCCGTATCACCCTCTTTCGACACCCTTCTTCGAGGCTCCGTTCATCCCCATACGTCTCATATGGGAGCTGGCTGCCGCACATAAAGTTTTACTAGATTGAATTTTCTAGCAGCAGCCAAAACCGCGGTGTGCCTCGACACAGGGATACGGCGTATACAACGCGGCGGACCATTTCAGCTATAGACATAAAAAGGCGAGGGTGGCTGCTCTCCACGTTTATATGCGGCTAGATTGCAAGCTGCGTGTCTTACGTTCGCGTGTGCCTTTTTTTATGTATCTTGCGGCGTCATTCTGCAGTGCGCGGAATTATTAGGCTATTATTTGGCTTTTTGTATGCGAACCCGCGGATTGTTGTGTCTCGTGTAACTTTGTCTGACGCCGATCCCGAATACTTAATTCCTCACGCGTGTCCAATTTTATGTCCTTTTCATTGCCACCGAGCAGTGATATAGAAACGCTGGAGGTGCAGTCACGCGCCCACCTCGATCATAAATTCCGCAACTTAATGGGAATGAGAAGACGGTTAACTGTTCCGCGAATATCGCTAAATTAAAACCGGACACCTTGCATGACCGCCTGTACGATTTTGTTCCTCAGGTAGGGGATTTTGGGGGTCTTCGATTGTATCGGCATTGCGAAAAACTGACATTGGAAATCTCATTCGCTCACTTTGCGACTTCGAAATCAAAATCGACTGCAACAAAATAATCGGTGCAGAGTCTTTGTCGATTCTATTAGGATTTATACTTTGCCCTAATCGATTTGAGACAAAATTTTGCCGCGTCATCGGATCGCAGCAACCCTGTTGGATAAAAAAGGAATCCATTCTTGTTTTCAGTCTTTGTTTAGCCGAAATTACTCTTTCAACCACTTTAAAGCTTCGCAGGTGCCGGAAAATCTTAAATTGGTCGTGGAAACCATAATTTTAACTTTAAATTGAGGGTCTTGATCATTTGATACGGTTCAAGATGCAAATTGAACGATCAAGACAACCGTGATTAAGGCCTTGCGATCCTGTAGCATAAATTTCTACAAACCTTTAGGAAGAATTCGAAAGAAAAGAATATTTTTTTGTCCAGAAGGACCCTACGTTGAAATTGAGACGCTGTACGGATCGCAGGAAGAGGAATTTTGGTCCTGCGTAAGAACCGGAACTGGGCTCTCTCGGAAAAATCTAGTGGCGCCTGGACGCAAAGACAAAAGACGAGAAACGTGGACGTGCCACACAAAGAACCGCGGGGACCGGGACAAGGAGGAAGAGGAAAAGCGAAAGAGAGGGAAGCGGGAAGAGGGAAGACAGAGTACAGAGGCAGAGCCCTGCCGAGAGTAAAGAGGGCAATTTGGAATTTGGACGTCGACCACCGAGGCTCGGTCGATCGCGTCGAGTTTAGCGCCGGTGGACCAACGGGAACCCTGGCTCCAGGGGAATCGAAACTGCTTTGACCCCCCTCGGCCACCCTCGCGCGTAGATGTGGAAGTCTTAGGGCGAACTGGTTAGTGCGGCCTGGAAGAGAGCGGAGCGAGAGGCCGATGCCGGCGAAATTGGTACGCCGGGAGGCGATGGGGAAGGGAAAAACGGGCCCCTAGTTTTACAGTTTCGTTTTACGACTCGCGGGTGTCGTGAGCTCGCCATAGGGTTTACGCGCTTCCTCGCTGCCTCTGCAGCATTGGTGGCTCTACGTCAGCCCGCCGCCACGCCGTACTCTTCCTCTTCTTCCTCTACGCATATAACGTATCCCGCTTTTCCTCAAAATCCTCCAAAGGCACCCGGATCGCGGGATATTCTGTGCTTAAACTCGGAGCCGTGGCTCAGCGCCACACTCTTATTATCAACAATATAAATTATACTGTCCCTTTCAGCGGAGGAGGATAAGCCCCCCCCCCCCCATATTTTTTATTTTCATTTCGTCGAGCATTAATCGGCTCATTATGCGGACCCCGAGATCTGACGATTTTATAGGCTCGATAAGATTAGTTATTTTTTATGTTACACGAATAACTTACGCATGCTTCGGCTAAATCCTTGCCCGCGTTCAAACAAAGAATTATCGCGATGATCTCAGCGACGGTCTCGCGCGTTCGTCGAGTATCGCGAAAATAATAATTAGCTAAAGGTCAGTAGACGCCGCGAGAACCGCCGCGCGTTCCTCCCACTGTTTACTGTCGACGTTGGTCTCCTTTCTAGGAACACGTGCGTAAATCAAAATTTTATTACGGATAATTTTACGACGCGAAACGCCGCGGCCAGTGCGTGTGATGGCGGCTACCTTAAACCGAGTTAAACCACCTTAAACCAGGGTAAACCGTCTCAAACCGTGTTCCACTACGTGCGCAGAACCAGCGGCGGAACTCGAGTTGCGGGCTTCCATCTCGTTAGCGAGTTGCCGGCTCCTCGTGGAAACTTGGTCGACCTCGTAGGTGCCGCAAAGACGGCGAATAAATGCGGAACAAGCAGACTTTGATTTACAGCCGCGGATGAGTGGACGAGTCTGTTGCCCCCTTGAAATTTGGTCAATCGCGTCGAATCTAACGAGACGGCGACCGCAAACGCGCCGCGGGATAATAACAATCTAACGTCGGCGATCGTAGGAAGACCGCATCGTCTGCGGTTTTTGGAGGAAGAAGCTGTTAGAAAAAAGGATCCGACGCGGCTCGACGGCCACTATTAATTACGATCGGTCCAGTTCTCTCCTTCGCGGATACCCATGCACACGGAGTTTCCGCCAAGTTTTTGGCCGCTTTGTTGCTCCGACCCCCGACTACGAGAATAAGATTATTTCACGCAGCGGGAGACAACGGGGACGCGTTGTAAAACAAACACTTTCCCCGCTAGGCGCCCGCTCTCCGTCTCCGTTCATCCGCAAGCTCCCCGGGCTTCGTCCACCGCCCTCTCTCTCCTCGGCGTGTGTTGGTGATTTTTAATCTCACGCCGGTTCGGCGGCTCCGGCGTCGGCCGAGCGGGCATTCCTCGACGCCACAAAAATGTCGGTCAGTGTGCGAGATTCTCTATCCGACCGCGAGCCGTCCTATCGCGTAGGTACCGCCGGTGGTCCATATTGCGAGGGCGTGCGATTCTCCTCGATAATTCTCAATTTCCTTTCCCTCTCAATTTCCTACTCGCCGTACCGGTCCGGTTCCGTTTCAAGGACGCTGCCATTCCAGTTTCGCGACGCGATCGTGGCCGAGAAAATTTACCTCATTTCCGGTCCTTTCAGCCCCGAGTAGGTATGCCGCGGCGTCGTGAGCGATGATGTGGGGTTACGTTCGAATTCAACTTTGTGTCATAACTCGGTAACACCAGAATCGAGAATTTGCATTCCGGCGGCGCGTCCATATTTGTTGTTTGATCGAGTCGAAATCCGTGACTTATGACCCAACCTGACGAGGACATTTCGACCGGGTGGTCTCTAAAGTTCTCACGAAGAGTCGAGTCGGCGACTTTGTTGTCAGCAAACCGAATGCTAATACAATCGAATTCGTCTAATTTATTTAACATATTCACGCGGTATTTTTCAGCTTCGACTTTCACGATGTTCATTATTCTTACCTTGGGTAACGATCTTCGCCGCTTGAACCGCTAGCGCGGAATCATTCCGGGAATCGGATAAAAATGCGAAATTAATTCACCAGATAATTCCCATGGTACAACTTCATGTCAATCCAATTTATGACGCTCCACTCGGCCACCCGTATCCTCCTTCCCCAGAAATACCTGGACGGATATTAATCATCTGATGTATTTTTGGTCAGTGGTCGCGAAGACCCAAGTAAAGTCGCAACCACGATAACAAGGAAAACGCCAAACGAGGGTTGCAGGGTGGTGCGAAAGCGCGAGCAAGATACCTGGTTGTACAAGAGAGCATCTTAAAGCGGATGTATGGGATTAAGATGATAGTCTCGACACACAGAAGCGCCCTCTATAAATTGTATCAGTGTGGTGTATGCGAAGATATAGATATATAGGTATAAGAGAGTCGGGTATAGAGAGAAGGCGGGACCCATAACCTATACCTATAGGGTAGCAAAAACGACTGATATGATGTGGGTCAAAGTCTCGAAGACTGGGGCACCAAGTCGCTCGGGTTCGACGCGGTTTTCCTCAGTCGTAGACACCGACGAGGGTGTGAGGATCTCCTGAGCGACGAGCCGGGATGGGGAAAAGTATATTTCAATTCGGCTATAATAACCGTTTTCGTAATACTGGGAAAACAACTTTCTCAACTTTGTTATCCGTTTCCTGAAATTTCGGGTATACATCCGACGCTACAGTTATAAGTTATTCTCATCGTCAGTCTTAAAATCCAAACGATTCTCTTGGTTTTCGATTCACCAACAATTTCGTATGAAATTTGACGACGGAACGGCGCAGGGCCAACGGGGGGGGGGTGGGGTGTTGGCGAACGGTTATTTCCACGGTGTTTATACCCCGTTAACGGGGTGGCGGAAGTCTTCCTTCCATAAGCGGCAATAAACGCGTTGGTCGACGGAGCAAGACACACAATTTCAAAAGCTGATTGTGAAAGTCCTCCTCCTTATCTCCGTCGCGGCACGGAGAGGGGGGCTTAGCCGAGTTCAAGTCTCGAGTAGAGGAGTTAAACGAAGAGCGAGGTGGAAGACGAGCTGAGGGAAAGATCGCGTTATATGATGACTGATGGGCCGTGGGGTAGGTTCTTGGCTTTCTTTCATTTTTCTTCTACGCTACCCTCCGCCGCGGCCGGCACCGTGCCGCTTTCTTTCACCCCGGCCGCCCGACCCGTCAGACATATCCACCTATCCACTCCACCCCTCTGCTCCGGGGACCCTGACTACCCCGACTACCCTAATAAGATAACGATAAGGACGAGAGCGAGCCTCCTTATCGCTACGGATCTTGATCTCGCGTTCCGCCAACGCTGAGAGGTCCAGACCGCTACCCCCCTCTCTTCCTTCTGTCCTTTCACTTGCCGTCCCTCTCTCGTGGTCCGTGGACGCTGGCCCGGAAAATTGGGATGTAGATCTAATTACGCCAGTGGAAATGGAAAATGTTCCAGCATCGCGACGCTCCGACTCGAGTCTGCCGCGCACGTAGACTTAAATGTAGGCAGGTGCCTGCCGAGTGCCGCAGGACCTCGGTTGGTGTTTTTCTCTTTATCTCGATGCTCAATCGGTTCGCGGCTAAAAGACGTTAAGAACCACGGTAATCGAGGGAGAGAAAGTTACCCGAAGGATTTCCATCTCTGAAAATTCGGTTTTTCCCACGTCGAATCAATTCCCTCGAGGAACGAGGTGAAGTCTGCAGCGGTGGACGAAGGAAGGGTGATTTCGACCGGTTGACAGCCCCTGGGCCTCGCGCGTATCTAAGAGATGGTTGGGGACGCGGGAGGCGCGCGCTGCAAGAGCGCGTAGTTCGGGGTGCGTATATCTATACTTATACCTCGGAGCTTGCGGAGTTTGCGGAGCTTGGGGCAGCTTGGCAGGCCGGACCTCGCGCCCCGCGCACCCCCCGTCTCGTGTATCTTGCGCCCTCTTGGCCCCCGGTAACACGTAGGGGCTGTTCGTAAAAGGTGGAGGCGAAGGTGGAGCTCGAGGGGAAAGGAGGAAGTCGACGGGAGACGGGAGACGGGAGGGAGCCTAGATCAATACTGGTATCTCCGCTAGCTGGACCAGGCTGGACATTCGCGGCGTTCCTCGGCCCCGAGGTGTGGCGGGGCAATCTCTACGAAATTTACATGCGCGTACCGACCCTCCGACACCCCGACGACGTTTTAATTATATTATTAAACAGGTATGCCACGTATGGACCTAGCCTGCACCTAGATACCCGACCGACACCAGAGGTGCCGAGTTCCAACAAATTCGAGGAAATGCAAGAAGCTTGGCAATGGCCATTGCCGGAGAGGGTGATTCGCTAATTGAATGAAATCGGATTTTCCTAATTGTATACGGAAGTCTTTTGAGCGAGGGAGTTCCGGCACCGCGAGTTATTTCATTCGATTTCGAAGGTGTCATGTGCGTCGATTTAGGATTAGTTGAAGGGAAATCGGGCCGTGTCAGGAGGAGGCTAATGGGCTCTTGTCGCGAGTGTCGTAGCGGGTTGCGGAGTTTAGTGGGAAAAGTGAGGGTCCATTCTGAGAGAAGAGAAAACCTTCTTCATCAGCGGCACTCTGGTGATTCGCTGACCGCGCAAGAACGTAACGTACCGACGATTTCCTGCGGAATAGAAAAGACGAAGATGAGGGAAAAAAGGGTCCTTCGTCCGCTCTGCTTTTTTCACAACGTGCAGAGAGCTTTCAGCCGGCGAGGGTGTTACTTTAAAGAACGATGAGCACCGCTGGGTGCTGGTCAACTTCCCCTTAGACTCGGCGAGGGTCCACGACGGGCGCTTTCTACGTTCTCGTGAACGAAAATACAGGGAAGAGGCGTCGCGTACATACCCCGTACCCTGCATGGCTCTGCGTATCAATTGTGCACATGCGCGTCGAAGCCCAGGCATGTGTTGGGAAAACTGGACTCGAGTCGACTCGGACTGGACTCGACGCCCCATTTGCATGCTTTTCTTTTTTCATTCTCTCGCCCTGCCACCCCTCGACCCACCCCCGGCCCCTTTCTCCGTGCCCCTTGGCGTTGCTCGAAAACTACATCCGGAGCCATCGCTTCGAGTTCCTTGAAGCCTGTATTTCGCCTTGGGGTGAAAAAGAGGATTGCATAAAATTCTGCGAAGAATTATCCTCGACTTCGTAATAGGGTATTGCATTGATTCGATTAAAATTGTAGTAATATTGATAAACAACAAAATCCGGGAACCGAATACTGGACACAGCGACGCGACAGTCTCAATATCTCACGGGGTCAAAGACGAGGTCAGAGACGGGATTCGCGCACACTTTCTGTCGAGTTCCTTAAAGGAGATCTCCTCCTCCCACCCAAAAGTTCCGCTTTCGTTTTTCTTTGAGCTCTAATAGGGTCGCCTTATTGTCTTCTTCCGTTCTTGTTTCCTGACGTTGCCCCGGTTCTGGAATTTTGCCGTCACGGTGCCTTACGTGCGGGACGTGGGGTGACGAGGGAGGATTTATCGAGAGGCATTTCTCTTTATCAGTTTTTTCCCCTGTTTTTTTTTTCCCTCTTCATTCTCTTTTTATTCCTCCCTTCATCTCGTACACGACGTCCGGTTGTCCACTCCGGTGACTTTCGCATTCTCAACATCAAAGTATTTCCGGTGAAATTAATTAGACGTTAAGCCCAAGTCTGTGCCCAGATAATGAAACACTGTTTTTCTTCCATCCTATTCTCCTCCCGCTCTTCTTCGTTGCTGGACAAATGATATTTTCTACCGCACGATTCGACTCATCGATGCATTTCATCCCCAGAAAACGATCTGTGCGGAAATCTTAGCACCAAATCGAACTTCGCATGTAAAACGAATAAAGTATCGTTTCGCACGGTCTTCTCTGCGCGGATTTGCATCGGAATGATTCCGACCGAGTTTTGAGAATGATGAAAAAAGCAGGCAACTTTTCCGCTTCCTTCCCCCTCCCCATGTTCGCAGGCTATCGCTTCGACGACTAGATACCTCGCCTACAGCGGAAAACGAGTGGTTTCCGAGTCCACGCTGCGAAGAGTGAGGGAGTAAGACAGAGGGAGAGAGAGAGTGACGGTATGGAATAGCATGGTCGTGGTATTACTAATCAATATCCAAGCATGTAAGGCTGGCTCCCTTTCTCCGTCTCTCTCACTTTCACTTTAACTCGCCGTCTCCCTTGCGCCCACTCTCTCTTTCTACCGCCCTCGCATCCCTTTCACTAGCCAACCCCCCCCCCCCGTAGCCCGAGCCCAGAGAATCCCGTGGTTCGCGCAATACCTACGCACCATACGAGTGTATGTGCTCTCCAACATGTGTCGTCGTCGTCGTCGTCGTCGTCGTCGTCGACTGTGGAAAAAGATGTTGGAGAACGTGAACGAACAATTTCCCCTCTATGGTAGTACCTGTACTTGATTCAAAAACTTTCATCCACCTCGCGGCTTGCTCGACGTCGACACGGCCCGACGCTCCTCAGCCAGTCGAGGACCACGTGGACGGGCTTTACTCAGATAAGGGTGCAATCTTCGGGGTCAGAATCAATCCTACGCGAATATTGAGAATTAGACACGCCGAACCCAAACGGACCCTTTGGGGCCGGGGACCAGTCGTCGAATTAGCATGGGGTGAGGATAAATTTGAATGGGAAACAAGAGCGAGAAGGACACTGGGGTGTAAGGCAAAAATGTCGGGAATGAGGAAAAGGGTGGTTGTTTTGATAGGCCGGGCGATTTACGCGGGGAGAGCTAAGATCTATGGTCCGATTGCGGGTGCCCGGGGTTGGCTACCACTGTCCACTTTCTCTCTCGATGGAGAGGAGAACCCTTTGGCGTCTCACCCCTCTTCCCTTTTCGTGGCTCCCCCCCGTTCCGTTCCTGAGTAGTCCTGGTCCACGCAGTCGTTGGCTTCCCTCTCGCCCCGCGCCTTCCACTCCTTCGCCTTAGCTCTCGCTCTACCCGACGAGCGTCCCTTACTCTCCGTGGCTCTCGCTCTCGGTCTTCCCTGCCTCCCCCTCCCAGGTTCCCTCCCACGCGCGCACCAAGTGAGAGTGGACCTTGGGTCCAGCGCTGCTGCATCGACCTGTCCTTTCCCCGGCATCTTCGCCTCCCTTGCCTACAACACCCTTCATCGCCGCACCCTAATCCTCATCTCCGAATACGTCTACTCTCACACGGCGTATCGATTGGCGAACGGACCGACAGAGCGCGCCACGTACGGTATGATCTGACCGGACACCATCCAAACTCCCCGGCGTGTCCGTGTGTGGTCGTAACCCGAGAGACAGAAATGTAATTCCAAGGTGGAGGATGGAATCCTCGCCTTGTTGTTATTTCCCGATTCCCAAGCCAGAAGTGTCTCCTCCGGATCGACACCTCGATTCCACGGGTCAAGAGTAATCTATGTCGATACTTCTTCCAGTCTTCTGTCTTGAATTAATTTGTCATTCGGAGACAGAAGGGCGTAATCGTCGTATCGTCCGAATACCGCACAGGAGGTGTCACGTGGATTACACATCAGGTGGCAAGCACGACAACGATGTAAAGCATAATCGTCGGTCACGGCAGAAGGATTAAAAATTTCAAACACGTTGAATCAGCTCGGCAAAGTGGAGGACTATAAAAAAGCAATTAGCGGGAAACATGTATAATCGCGGGGAGGGATTGTGACGGGTTGTCATAAACGGGACGAGGAATGGCTCTCTTCTGTCTTCTCTCTCCGGCATCAGCATCGCCTCCCTTCATCCCCGTCGGTTCTGTTCTTCCTCTCTCCTCGGCAGCAGTCTAACGGCTTCCCAATTTAACACGCAATAAAGTTTATCCGCTGCGGCGGCACCGTAGCCCGCGGGGATTTCCAGAATTAGCGGCCCATTGACGGGAAACAAAAACGTTATGACAAATTAGGCCGACCGCCCTCACCAGCGAGCGGGTAAGCGTCGGCGTCGGTGGTGGCAGCCCTCCCTCGCGAGCGGCGCCCCCGTCGACGTCGCCACCCTCCGCGGGGCGGCCTCACCCTCGTCAGCAGAAAAAACGCGCGGAACCTACCCCAACCATAAATATGTTTAGCGGTCGTTAGCCCCCTCTTCCTTTTTCTGTCTCGTTCTCTCTCCGCCCCCTGCGAACCGTCAAAAGCGAAAGGCTGCAGCCCGACCAACAACTCTTCGATCTTCGAGCGTGTTGTGGTCCGGAGATGCTTCGCGTCTCCCTCCGGCCAGCTGTCTCTCGCTCTTCGAGGGACGAGGAGAAGGAAACCTTCCCATCCCCTCGTTCTCGTCATAATCGTCGAGCTCAGAATCTCTGGCTCCCCAAGCCCAAGAATTACTTACCGCGGTGTGTCTCGATTCCCAATTCCCAATTCCCAACCCGCGTCCCGCTGCCCTACCTCCTAAGTCTCTCGGTTGTATTCATTAGACAAGTATTATGTTGTCTCGGTAGTAGATCATCTTTCGAGGGATTAGGTACACAGGTTCCGGTCCCAACACTCGTGTAACAGTGCCTCCTAATAGCTGCTGCGTCATTTCGTGGGCGAACGTGACAACTGTTTTTGCTCCTTTTACTTTCTTTCATTTTATTCGCATAGGCTTCTCACCGAAATTTCTACAGGGTCATAAAATCATCTAAACGTGAACTCGCGTTTGTTACACGAGGCATACAGATGTCGTGGTGCGTCGGAGTACAGTCGGGAGCGTGTGAGGTCGGAGGTTGGAGGAAATTCGGGTGAAAAAAAAGATAAGTTTTTTTTTTACGACGAATAACACCGCGGAATGGACACTTACCGGGATCCAACCAGAAACGGGGGGCCGTTTTTTTATTTCCTTGGTAATGCCCTGTGGGTATTTTCGCTCATCTTACGGGGCGTCGCACGGTATCGGCGTCGATTCAACGTGGACGATCTCACGCTGTGACGGAAAATCCAAGGAAAGAGAAGAGCCCCTAATTAGCCAGCACCTTGAGCCATTAATCGCGGCGAATAACGAACTCGAGGTTGCCTCGGGGTTGTCGGCTAATTCGATACCGTCTTTTTAAATTCAAAACGAATCAATTGAATATGCGAGCGATTGGCAGTTGTCTCACGATTCTGCATCGGCAAAGAAGAGAATAGGATTCGGGCGGAAATTCTCCCCTCAGTCCTCGGAAACGGGGGTGAGCTTACACCCTTTGTGCCAGTTAACTTTTCTGTTTTTTCAAGACCCTCGTGTAGAGATCAAAGCGTCGCTTTTTCGGCTTTATTCGGTAACCAATCGATGCGACGGTGGACATCGTTCGGCTCCTCTTCTCGGACGTCTTGTTACACACACTGAACGGAACGGAGTTTTTCTGTGATGAGGTGAATAAAAAATTCAAAAGATCTTCCTCCTTTCTTCTCGTATCGAAATACAAAATATCGTCTACCTTCGGCTTGGCGTTACCACAAGTGGGCAATTCCACGTCAAGTGATGAAGGCTTTTTAAAAAATAACGAAAATTTCTCTCCTAGACATAGGTGAAAAAAAAGGTGACGGTAAAAAATTATATCTGCCAGAGCTTTTTTCGATATTCCCAATATTCTCAAAGTCATCCAACCTCTTCGTTTGACAAAGGCATAGAGTACACTATTCAGGAGATAATAGTCGAATCAAATTTTCGACACCTCAACATGGATTGTTCTGCATTTCCGGAAACGATTAGAGGTCACGAGGAAATGCATTTTTTTTTATCTAAAAAAATTTACAGACGTAGCTCTCAGTGCTGTGTAAATTTCAGCATTGGAGAACCGACCGTTTTCTTTTTACGATCACGTTGATGAGGATACGAACAAAAAATTGTTTGCACCAAGAAATCGATCACTCGAATATTATCAAGTGAACGTTTCACTGAGATCAACTAATATTTACTAATATTTGATTCTATAGTCAATATTGTCTCGCTGGTCACATTACCGATAATTTTTAACTTCTCGGTTCTGTGTTTTCAAAGAAAGTAGGAAGTTCTTATAGGGTAAGGTTGCTATTGATGGACCCCCTAAGCAAAGTTGGTCATAAAATGAGGATTTTGAGTCGAAAATGTCTGTCAAAACCACTGGTGGATGTTTTCTTCGAAACCTATTCTACAGAGCAGTCACGAGTGAGCAAGGTTATTGTTAATTTCTGATTATTTATCACCGATTGTCTGTTTTTTGAATTTGGTTCATTCATGGCAACCCTGCTCCATGAATGGACCGCTGAAATAATGAACATAAAACAATACAATGATCTAATGTCCTAATATATTGGTGTAAATGATAAATTGATGACGTATGAATAGATTTTGAGATTTCAAACAAATTGTGGGCCAACCACGATAGATGCTCTCAACAGTGTCTTACAAACTGAAAAAAGTAATACCTTCCATACTGGTCCATTCATAGCGTTGTTGCCCGGTCCATCCATGGAATTTCGCATCGCAACACATAACCTATCCTACTACCACAGGATGGAAAGATACATAAAAAAGTATCGGTATCATTTTGAAGAGCGAAGTATAAGCTTCAAAACCATCCAACACGATTTAGGAAAAATCACCGATACAAGGGTTCAAACACGTTTGCAAAATTAGGAAAAATAAGATCAGAAAGGGCAGATTCCTACCTCGCTCAATTTCAGGACACCTATGGCACCCATGTGACTGTTTTTAACATGGCCACTCTTTGGCCACTAGTAGACTTGATTCGCACTGATAGCAACGCCAAGCACTAACACATACCTGAGATATACCACTGGTCCATCGAAGACAACGGTCCGTCGACAGCAACCTTACCCTAATCGACGCGGAAATGAAAATTCGAGGTTTCACTAGTTTTCCACGTTTTGCGGTGTAAAGAATTTATACAGTATCGTCCATATAAGTACGGGACCACTCTTTGCATTTCCGATCGGGAAAAAAGTTTGATATCTCAGCCAAAAAAAGTGAAGAGAAATCATCGACCAGGTCGCATTTGAAAGTAAAAAGAATCAGCTTCGGTATCGTTTTTGCTTAATTCTCTACGATCTTTTTAGCACTCACTAGGTGTTGATTAAAAATGATGATATCTTGAGAACGGATGATCGGATTCGAATTGAGATTTGTACTCGAAGGCTTTTCGGGTTGTTGATCACGAATTTATCGTTTCATTTCCTGAAATTTAAATTGAATGACAAAATCTCTCTCGGTAGAAAGAAGAAAAAGGAAAAGTGCAAAAGCTGGCACATTTTTTTTCGTGTTTTCATCGAAAAAATACTCATTTGTGGTCGAAAAACAGTCGGCTTTCGCATGCTGAAACTAACACAGTAGGTACTGATTGTGAGATAGGTACACGTAACTACGTTTGTGAATCTCCGCAGATGAAAAAAAAAAGTCACCAGTACTCTCAAGGAGACGAGATAACTTTTTATTTCGTTGCTCATTCGTGAGATCGATTGCATCCGTTATTTTTAGAGAATGCTGATCCTGCAGGAATGAGCAATTTTCTTCCACCTAATTTCGTCGTCTTGGGTCTTCCAAAGTGTCAAAGCTTTGCGCTGAATCGGAGCACGAGTGACATGGTCCAGTTACCAGAGGACAAACGCATGGCTTTGAGAATAAACCCCCTCGGAGGTGGCTGGGCTGTTTGTTCTCCTTTCCTCCTTCTTCTCCGTCGCTTCATCCTCGTCCTTACACGAACACGCAGTTGGGGTGAAAGGCGGGCGTGTAGGTTATTGGAGAACTGCGCGAGACACGGGGGTGGCTCTCCGCGATAACAAGACTCGGGCGATCACGTGACTCCAATACCTAGTAGCTGGCCAGGGCGAAACCAGGAACGCCGGGGCGAAGGGGCAGGGGGGGGCGAGGATGCCGGTGTATCAATACACAGGACGGGACACACTTTTCAATTGGAGCGGAATAGTTGTACGCCGGTTGGATACGAGAAACTCGTCTCCACCTCTGATCGAACCTTGCGAACAGGGCTGGTACGGTATCAACAGCTCACAGAACGCCGCCGACGTTTCGCGACGAACGAGAACTCAGTCAGGGAACAGTGCCCGCTAAGGTTTACACCAGGAATCCGATTTACACCGCTACGTCCTCCTAGTCCCCGTTACTCAAGTCCATCAGCCGTCACGCACCCCATTCCTCTCTGCTTCCTTGTCCCTCGATTCACGATAAACTTCTGGAGCAGTTGATTGGGGACATTCCTTGAAGCGTGGTATTATCATCTGATTTTTCGTCTCTAACAAAGTTTAGAGATATACCTAGAATCCGTTATCTCATTTTGCCCACTGCTTCCTTGTAGAGTGAGAAAAAAAAACCTTCCTTCGGAGAAGACCTAAGACATATTACACGAGCCTGCACTGCATCATTCCCAATGAGTCTTCGGACCACTTTTGTGGCCCATTCAAACGTCATTTTTTGAGCAGTGACGAGAATTTTCCATCACTCACACTCGCTTGCCTCGACGTTCCGGGACGGCATACGAAAGAACCCCCTTCGTGCCAGGCTCGGAATTAGCCACGGAATTGTCAGTCAAACGAGTAACCTCGTTGAATGGAGAAGCTAGCGACGATCAAGCGGGGCATGATGGCGCTTCACGCAGTCGATAATAATAATTATTACCCTCGGGCGTGGTCGTGTAGGACACGCGTGCCCCGATTGATATGGAAGCAGATCGTTTCGATTTCGTGTTTTCCGTAGCTCCAGGGGACGGGAACGATGCGAGGATGTTCTTACAGGCGTTGAGTTAGTAGACGCCACGAATTGTAGAAGGAGGGTCGTTGATGTGCGTGATATACTAGCTCGACGATTGCTAGAAGTGCTGCAGGTTTGAGAAGTTAGTAAGAAGTTGGTTGCGTACAAAGGCGACATAATAGTCTTGCCGGATGATATGCGAACAATGTTCGGAAGCGAGTAGGCCTCGTCGTCGGCGTCGGCAGAGTAGAATTACAGTTACATCCAGTTGTCCTCAGGCAGAATTATACGGAAGTGCGTTTCATTTCCTGAGAATAGTTATAACCGAGTTCTCCACCCAACTTAGTTCATACTCATGCGTGGCGTTTTGCGGCGGGCTTCCTGACACTAGTCGTCAACCTCGCGAAACCCTTTTCCCTCTCTCCTCTCTTCCCACGCGGAGGAAGTCCTCCGGTCGTACCAGAGACAAGCGAAACTCACCTAACAAATTATTCGCGTTTGCACTCGTCCCGGAATGAGAGACAACGAGATCCGCCACCGCACCGACCGCCAACGCCACCGCCACCAACGCGGCAAAGTTTTCGCAAAATGATGAGGTCAGAGGTGAAGCCAGCGGCCCAAACTCTTTGGGTCAACGTGACTGTAGCCTCGGCGTGACTGGCGTAGCAAATACCTGGGGCTGCTCTTCGGCTCTGCGATGTGACCGAATTCACTTTTGCCAGCGACGAGTAACCGCCCATCGGCCATCAGTCTCGAAAGGAGGCTGATACATCGATACCGTGTGTCGAGGGAGGAACGAGACAAAGTTTCGGTGACATTCCGAGGCACGCAGCCCGCCGCCAAGTTTGTCATTGTACGCTAATTGTTGTCTGCCTTGATAAACAGAGTTTGGGAAAAAGTTTCGACAAACTTTTCAGAGCCTCGGCTAATGACTCCGGACACGAGACTGCGGTGGCCCCAACCTCATCCGTTTCTATTTGTCAACGCCGGTGTATTCCCAACGGACAGAATTTGACGCGCCGATTTTCTCCCTCCGTTAATCGTTGCCGATTAAAAATAACTCCGGGGTCAACCGGTGAATGGGGTTACCGAGAAGAAAGGACGCGTCGCAGATATCGCGACGGAACGTCGATACGAGCGAGGCGGTTCACCGGGGTGCAGGTGCGTCTTTCGAATCGCGGGACGCCGTGTGTGGGCGGAGGGAACCGGCGAACGCAGAAATTTGTCAGAGAAGTTCGGAGCGCCGCAAGGTGCCAGAACCGGCGAAGCGAGCATGCGATAATATTACTGCTCGCGAGGGCTGAGGGTTGCCGAGGGTTCGACTGCACGCCAGTCCGTGCTCAGACGTGACTCGTGATAGTACGCTCATACTTTTTCCGTTTCCCTGGCTGCTGTTCGCTCCCTGCGGCCGCGGCCGTCATGTGAGCGATCGTATTTGCCCAGAGCTGCTGCACGTAAGCCTGAAAAATATTTTTTCAAATTCAATTTGTACCCCTGCCGAATGACAAGGACACTCACTCCCCATTCCCCGACCTTTTCCCAAGTTATTCACTACAGTTGCTCAACTATGAAATAATTCCCAGATCACTTGGCTGAATATGAAATTAGGAGAAACTCGATGATTGGTAAGTAGACCAGCTGACTTTGATCTCACGCTCGGTAAACATCGATCGCACCTTGTAATTTTCCAATTAGAATTGGAATCATTGGTTGTTGCACATTCGGGTCCTTTGATCGGCACGTCATTTCGAATATAGGGCACGAGGTGTGTGTGCAGTGTATGTGTGGAGGCGCGTCGGTATGTATAATACGTGAATCGTTATTTTGTCGAAAGGCGACCAAAGAGAATCCTTAACCTTTTCGCCCGAAAGGAACAAAGAACTGGCAAATCGATTGGCCCGGTCGTTACATAAGTGTTTAGCTCGAGCCACATACCCATACGCGTATAAAGGTATAACGGCGTGACCGACTTGAGTTACACAATGCCGCGCGATTTCTGGAACCAACGATTTCACATTTCGTTAAAGTCTCGAAAATTTATTCGTCCGTGGGTTCCGACGAGATTCCATCGAAAAATTATAAGGAACTAAAAAAAAAAAAAAAAAAAAAAATAACTATAAAAGAAAGCCTCGAGAATTTCAGCTTCGTCTCGATCTCAGACCGGAACTTGACGAGATACGTTGCAGCCAGACGCTGCAGCCTTGATATGTGGCAATTGATTGGCGGGCAATTAAAGTAGTTTCGTAGTTTCTCGAAATGCCAATTTAAATTATACACTACCCGGCGTGCAGACGGGAGATTTCGCGGGAATCGCGGAGTTGATTTTTCCCGCGATGCGGTGCCCCCGCTAGTTCCTTTTCTTCGGCGACGCGACGCTGCGGACCTTTTCTGCGGAAAAAAGGCTATAAAAGTTGAGAGGTGCGTCGCCGCTATTGATTCCACGTGTTTCCTTTCGGAAATTACCTAGTTTTCTTTTATCCTTCTTTCTTCCCAGGTTTCGTTCGGGGCTTCGAGGTCGATAGGTCACCGGCACAAGGCACCAGGCTACGAGCTTTGTATGGGTGAAGACTGCGACGCGAAAGACATGCGAGACTCGTACTCTCCCCGCGTAAATAGCAACACGTTACACGGATCCACATCACGGAAAACCGCGGGCCAATATCGTCGCTCCGAATTTTCGATCAGAGGCAATTTCACGCGCCTTCCGTGCGCAGGGTCTCTTCCCTTGATCGCGGAATCGAGTGTGGATAACTTTTCAATAAACACGAGAGGCCCGCGCGTTAATATCTATTCGTTAATGGTTCGCGGAACCAGGTGTTATTCGCGAGAGATAAAGAAGGATGATCGGGTAAGGAATGTCCATTCTGCTTCCAATTTGTAGAGGCAAATGAGTTTTCGTGATAAACAGGTCGAGGTGAGGAGTATTTAATTTGGTTAGGCGAGTTTAAATGCAATTTATGAGGGGCATTGATGGGAAGGAGCCACGTCCATCGGTTAGATTCCAGGTTGGCTTATTAATACCTGGCCGAGGCTCATCACCGCGGTGTGATACATGCGGACGAGACAGGTTAATGGGCGTGTATAATTTGCAAAAGATTTAATAACCCGGGGACTCTCGCACAAATGTCTTTCTGAAGCCGACGCGCGTGTTTATCCGTTTCCCAAAAACGACAGGGGCGAGAAAACTCATCAGGAATATAAATTTCGCCGTAGGCGATAAAACACGAAACTCGATGGATGGCCGCAGACTAACGAACACCGAAGCCCCATCGCGCGTGTGGGAACACGGGTGCAGGTGAGAGTGTGTGCCGTGCAGTTCGGTCACGCATAGAGCAGAAAAAATAAGTGAAACGGAACAACAAAAAGGCCCGAAGCAACGGAATAATAAAATAAACTAAACTAAAAGAACGAAAGCCAAACTCGTTAAGCGGTTCGCGTATTTTATTTTTACACTTTTTCGTTCGTGGTTAATGTAAACATATTCCTCGAAGAGCCGGCTATGCGGACGACGTCTCGCACGGACCCGCTGCTGCAGCAGCCCGCGGTATACTTTGACCAAGAATTAAGCCACACCGACACATACGGATCAATTGTAGTAGAAAATTCCGCCTTTTTATGGCGAACATCCTGTTATTTCGGGAGCCTTTTTTCGTCTTTCATTCTCATTCTACCCGTTTTTATGCATCTTTAATCTCTTTGATAGCTCGCGTTTTTTCACCGTCCGCGAAAGACTTCGTCTCCCAATTTGCTGACGAATTCACTCTGCACGCGCGTCTCTAATTTTTTGACAGATCGCCCAATCATTTCGAGAAAGATCGTGAGAAGCTTATTTTTCGTTATCGCGCTTCAGACTCGTTAACGGCGCGTCTTGATTGATTCGTTAGCCAAGTTCGCGCAGCCTTCGGGTTACAGAATTCATTTGGACCGAACGTGGCGCGTAACGGTGTCGTGTAGATCCTTTTATCTCCGATCGGCCAGGGCTACATTACGTATTTATCCTGACCGGACCAGCGCCGAGGTGGTCCCGCGAAACTGGGTGACTCAGACGTAGCCGTCGCCGGCGACGGCAGCGGCGCGGTCGTCTCTCCGGAGCTGGAGGTTCAGCTTACCGCCCGCGGCAACTAGCTGACAGCTACATGAGAGACTTGACTAATCTATCCCACACCTCGACTGCATCCTACGTGGAGAATATTAAGAACGCGGAATGTCGAGCTCGTTGAATAATCTCGGGATCTCGAAGAGGGGTCATTTTCCAAGCGCAAAGTGAACAGCGGCTCTCGGATCCGCTGATAGCAGGAGATGGGAATCATTCGCGCATTCGGCGTCGATGCCAGGTGGACCGGAAGATAATTTGCTAACTGAGCCTCTTAGAGGAGGAAATTGCAGAGACTATCGAATGATTTCGCGTCTCGTGTAGCAGCGTCGAAATCGTGCCTCGAAGTTTGTGTTTTGCAACCGACGCGCTCTTGTGTCAGTCCAGTTGCACGCCACGGGCGCAGTGCGGCATAACACATTAATCAAACTTCAAAACCGAGCTGAAACTCCACTTTCACTCACCCAGGTTACGCTGCAACGAACTGCACATACACCTTTCCCTATCGGCAACCAGATGCACTGTACCTCATGCTCACACAATCATGAGCATATTGTGCATCAAACTTGTACCAATTAGAACCGCTGCAGCATGTAGCGTGATTGATTCTACTCGTTTTTGGCAGTAAAAGACGACCTCGAATACCGTATCTGAACACATGCATTATTACAATCTTTGGATACCTGTACAAAAATGAATTGGTGTTATCAATGAAATTGACGACTTCAAAATTGAACTGCTCTTTGGTCTGACTCGTTCAGTTTCTTAAAGGGACCAGTACAGTGTGGTTCAACAAATTCTCCATACTCTGAAAATCATCAATATCTTATCCAAAGCTCATTATACACATCGAAGAATGGACTTTCTCGAACATCACTTGTTCCAAGGTTTCAGGCACATGGTTGATCCGATTATGTCTCTCGACGTCCCATTTTCTTTTGAGAGAAATCTTCCATCGTGTCAATGAGGGAAATTGACAGAAGAAATTTAGACCAAGTTGTCGGCAAAAGAGTGACTAGATTGTCGCTAAATTTCGATAACTGAGCATAACTTATCACGTGATTTTTTTTCTCAGTTTCCCTCATCCGCATGATGGAGAATTGCTCTTCGAAGAAAATGAGACGTCGAGGAACATAATCGAATCAATCGTGTGTCTGAAACCTTACGACAAGTGATTAAAAAAAAAGTCAATTTTTCGATGTGTAATGAACTTTGGACAAGATATTAGTGATTTCTGGAGTATGTAGAATTTGTTGAATCACGCTGTACTGTTTCCCTTAATAGCATCAAATCTGGATCAGAAATTTAATACGAGTTCACTGATGTGATCGTCGTTGTTTTTTTCAAATCTGAAGTGGATGAAATTGAACTACGATTCGACAACTCAAATCTCTTCCGTTGGTTTAGTGGTCACATTGACACTGATCAGACGACATATTTGGATATGACGTTGAAAAGTTTCTAAAGTAATACTATGCCTCGTATGATTGAATAAAATTTCTAAACTGGCGAACCTCGTCCAGCTCGAATTTCCTAGAATTAGGCGAACAAGTATTGAGGTCAAACTGCTTTTACTTTCATCAAGGTCCCTCAGAATCACCCTGTCTGGAGGTCTAGCTGGCAGACGCGTGACGCAAGATTGCAGGTCTATTAAAGCCAGAAGAAAAAGAAGTGGACTTTGAGGTAGCCAGAGGGATAATTATCCCGACGCAGCTGACGCGAGGATGCGTTGAGGAGAAAATACTCTCCTATTCTCCGAAGGGACGCGGACGTCGGGGGCGGTGTCCGGTGGTCACTGTGGCTTCGTACAGAAGGAGACAACTCCTTGCGGAGGAGGTACCGGGCCTCTACATCCGACGTCTGACCCTTGAGGATCCGAAAGGCGCGAGAGACCGGTCCCAGTCGTCGTCGGCGCGTCACGTCTGCTATCCGCGGCGCAGACCTTCCCCGCCGCTGATCGGTCCGAGACGGAAATCGTCTAGGTAAAAGTAATGCCCGCGGAATTTTTACTCCGATCGACCAAGTTTCTGGTCTCTCGACATTTTTCGCCGCTCCACTTTGCCGCCGCGATGTTATTCCGGTGGTTAATTGCCAGAAGTAATCCCATAAGCCCCGTTGATCCGAGCTGGACTTACCGATCGTTTTTTCTACCATCCTCGTTCGACTCGAGATTATCATCTCAGACTTCTCCGATTATAATTCCGTTAAATTATGCACCATGGGTTTGAGGAATTACGAGGAGTTTCGCGACACGTTTCGTCCGCGGCAACTCGTTTCGCTGACTCGGTAGTCTAGTCCCGCGAGACCTATAATTAAATGTACTAAAATTTAATGGTTTTCGAACGAGTGTATGTATAAACAAATTAGGTGGGATCTCTCTCGAATCGCAGCGCGGTCGGATAATAAAGGCCGCTGTGGCATTGTGGGCACCGGTCAATCTGATCGAAATGTAAACGAATGCTCGCTGCGCTTTGTACGCGTACGCGCGGTCTGCCATCTGTTGTTAATCTCTCCGTTATGAATAATCGCTGTTAATATATTTCAACGAACCGGAACGCCAGCGGAATAGCCGTACGCTATATGTATAGATATAGGTATACATATACGCCCACGTTCGGGTACCGATAAAACGAGAACTGGACTCTCGTGTTCGGTATTCGAATTTAATCTTTAATGCCAATCTCCTCTAGGCAGCCACGGCTATTGTATTTCAAAGCTGACCCCTACACCGACTGCACAAGGTTACCAACTTTATTGCAATTTTGCGAACGCTACGCGTTTCACCGTTGCGGGAACTTTGGCTGTTTGCCGCTGACGCTTTCAAACTCGAACTTCCAACTCGAACGAAAAGACTCTGCGCGAATTTTTATCCCCGCATTTCCCTTCTCAACGCGGTTTGTCAGTCTCAATCGCGGTTTTTTATACCCGCAGAAGCGTTCAGCGATGCTTGAAGTCGCGATGTAAATTAGCGCCGATTGGACGAGCCGGAATCGTTCGCTAAAACGTTAATTAGGATTCTTGTTTTTCCGCAGTTATCGCAGCGTGACGCAGTGGCTGAATCGCGGGATGAAAGAAGACGCGCCAGCCTTTCTCACCGTCACCTCGCTCCAGCTTCCAGATTCTCCCATTCCTCTGATCGACTCGCAGGCGATCGCGAGATCGTGCGGATCGCGAGAGTCCCCGGTCGGTAGCGACGACAAAGACGCCATCATGGACGAGCTTCTCAGGAAGGTTGTCGCCGTCAGGGGTCAATCGGAAGGTCACAGATCCAAGAGGAACAAAGAGGCCGCGTCAAAGTGTACCAGAGACGAGTTCGCGGATCTCGAAGAATGCACGCGAAGGATAATAGAAGGTTCCGCCGATTCAACTTCCCCTCTTCCGATTCGCTTCTCTTTGGATTTAATAACACCTCGCGATTCCAGGGCCGGGTTACACCAGGCGACGCTCGAGGAGGCCGGGCGTCGCGAGGACCGAGAGCGAGAGCCAGGACTGCATCTGCTCCGAGGTGTCGGAGAACCTGCGGATAAACATTCGGAAGAAAACGGAAGTCCGTCGCTCCTCCCGGAGCCCGAGTCCCGAGGTGACGCACGTCATTCGTATCGCCATGAGGTACCACGGACACCCGGAGGAATCCGAAGCGCAGAAGCCCCCCGAGGGCTCGGTAGCCGACAAGAGGGACCAGGACCAGGAGCGGGAAGAGACCGAAACGGGAAAGCGGTGCTCGGGAGTGAGCGTCGCCCTGGACTTCACTTTGAATTGTTCGAGCCTCCAGCTGACGTCGCGGGACGTATCCGTCAAGCCGATCAAGAACAAGGGGTCCTCGACGCGTCTGGATCAATCGGCCTGAGACGCAGGTGGCTAATTAGCGTACCACCTAAATTGATACCGTTTAATTTCGCCGGTCCACGAAACTCGGGATTATTATCCCACGCGGCGTCGCGCCGCCTACCGTGACGCCGAAACAGGTTTTATTTACGACACTGATCTTTGTGTTCGGTACCCGATATATCCGACGTGTAGGTACTCGAGAATTTCCCACGTTTCGACGTTTCAATGCGCCGACGATGGACTACAATATATATACATATATACATATATATATATATAATATAATCCAATATATGTATAATTCGGGGAGAAGAGGGTGCGATCTGAGAACTGGAATCACCGAGCCAGGGGTCAAGGATAACGCGGCGATATCCTCGGACGCCGGTGTATCGGGTCATTGGCAAGAGGAGAATTTTGATTAACCGAAAACACGATCAAACATGACGAACGATTTGTTCGCGGCTGTCATCCACCATCAACACCGGTACGAATATTAACCGCCTACGCGGGAAATATCTTTGTGGTTATCGACTCGATTTTATAATTGACGAGTCTGTGG
Organism: Euura lappo; assembly: GCA_018257835.1. Classification (NCBI taxonomy): domain Eukaryota; kingdom Metazoa; phylum Arthropoda; class Insecta; order Hymenoptera; family Tenthredinidae; genus Euura; species Euura lappo. The sequence continues at coordinate 104,994 of JAEUYN010001284.1, forward strand.
CTGCGGTACGGGGAACGGACGAACCGAACCGATTCATTGCCGTGGTTTTTCAAACCTTGCGATTAACTGTGGGAAAATTCTGCGAACGGAGCCGCGGATATTTCAGGGTCAAAAGTTGCAATCTCGGCTAAACTCTCGTCGTTCGAATGATTTCCTTTGTTATACGTCTCGTGCGTTTTTCCACCGGACCCCGGTGTTACGCCCGCAGCACATGCCCGGTAGTTTTTTCGAGCCGCTTGATTTTTCACGCCGCGCTTTGTCGCGGTCGTGGAATAAATACGCTCGGCGTTGATCGAGAGGAAGAAAATCGAAGACGTCGAGTCTACCGGCGCGATGCTGGATTCGCGGAGGCTTCAGCATCTCGCTAACATCTCGGCTGTGGGGGCGACGAGAGAAAGAAGCGGAGAAGCCAAGGCGGCGGGGGACGGGGGCCACGAGGAACGGCCATGAACCATTTTCGCCCTTAGAGCAGCGAGCGACGCGCCGCGAACTGCCGAGCACCGTACAACACAGACAAAATAAAAATGAAGCGAAAACGAGCCGGAGAACGCGCGCAGCCGAACTTCCAGCCTGCACGCCGGAGAACGGATCGCGAGGACCAGGGGGACTCGGGCCACAGCTCCGGAGGCAATGGACCGCGGGAGAGCGTCATCTCTCTCGCCTACGTGGCTGCATGTAACCGTGGCACATGCCCGTTCTGCCCAACACGCGAAACCTTTATATTCGATTCGATTGGATATTTATTTAGGAACTTCAATTATCGAGGACCGGTACCGATCCATGTTAGCTCCGCACGCACCCACCAAAGTCGTTTGTCTAGGACGCTCAGAGATAGTTTCACTCCGCAAGAAAACAGAGTTTATACTTTTTTCTGATTCTCGATTTGAATATATTAGGAATTTTGTTAGATTGATGTTCAAATATTGATGTATAATCTGTATATTAGATTTATTAATGATATTGTGAGAGCAATAAAATTGATTGTGTTCTATAGATAATACGGATTGTGTTTCGCAGTCTACAAGTATAATAAAACAGTCCAAAATTGAATTTCATTCTCGGGCAGTATATCCTCGCCTGAATATTTTTTCCGCCATCCAGCTTCTGCCTTGTTTTCTTTTCTTCGGTCTTAAGATCCTCCGTGAGAATCAAGTGTCACTCTGAGACTTGTATCACCAGAGGTTTTTCATAACCTGCAGAATCATCGTATTCATTTAGAAGGGTAGATGCGACGGAAAACTCCTGATCGAATTAACCTGGAAGTCTAATGCGTAGATAGGCAAAAGTCTATTCATATTAACAGTGATTTTAATTCCGTATCGTGCCCGCAAAAATTGGGAACAGTAGCGAGTCTTCGGCCAAGCTTTTCGAACCATGGAACATGAATTCATATAGATGGGAGTTTGATTTTGACAAGAGGTGTGTCATCACCTACTGCAGAATTACAAAAACGGTACAAGTATCACGAAAATTCAAATACACGTCGCATTGGCGAAATATCGTTTCCAAATTCGGTAGAATTCGTTATTTCGGCACACATCTTACTTAAAAATGAATCACCGGATTATGACGTGTATACGATTCCAATTCAAAGTTTGAATTGTCATCCTTGTTTTCGAATCAATTGATTTGACAGGATCGAAGCTTCGTCGAGTGATGGAATCAAAATACTGAAAATCCTCGAGTGTACACGTTACACATGTGGCGCAATTGTGTCGTTTCAAAGTTGTCGGTCTTAGTTCCGTACCGTGCGGAGAGTCTGCAAGCGAGTTTGTCCGCAATGACGTCACCGCGGGCCGCACATGCGTATATCTATTTCCAGGAATAATTTGATTATATGCGAAACTCGTGCGGAATTCTCCGGCATCCTCTCCGAGGCCGGCTCGAAGCCTCCTCTCTCGTTAGCGGGGCCGAGCCTATCGTTCCCTCCTGCATAGCGATCTTCGAATCGATCAGATCTGGTCACCTCCGGTCCGCCCTAACACCGCTGTAACACCGAAATAAATCGAGGTGGAAATAAGGCCGAAAATAATTGTCGGGGATCCGGAATCACGGGGTAGGTATATGCAGGTACTAATTGCGATGGATATTCAGAGATGGATTACTCTCCTTTTCGGAGTGCATCAATCACCGCGGGCGGTTATGATTGTGATGTGGAAAATCTGGTTTCGGAATAGAGACGAGATGAAAAGTTATCGGGCCGGTAACAAACGATGTTTTATCCGGCCAATAAAGCGATCGTTAATCCTTGTCAGCCGGGGTGGGATTCGACGGGACGCCGATTCGAAAACTCGACGACTCGACGGCTCAACGGTTCGTCGTTTCTAATGAAACGATTAAGAAGTAGGTACGGCGATAGGTCAGTGTGAAAGTAACGAAGTCGCAGCTCTTGGATCCCCGCTTTTTATCACGGCTACTACTTTTTTCTCTTCGTTTTCGTCTTGTTTCGAAAAAATTATTAATCTCTTCCAGGATCATCAAGTTAATGAGAATATAATCTGAGATGTGCGTGGGCTGACTCGTTCGCGTGGATAATCTCCGCCATTCCCCCCTCGCATTTCGCCATATCTTTCTTTTTCGTACAACAAGTTTCTACACACTCTTTCCCGCCGCCGAGATGCACCATCGGCACCACATCTAACGAGACGCCCGGTTCGCGGATTTCGGTACCAAATATAATCGAATAAATTCGAGTGGGGAAAATAATCTATCCGTTGACTCCGAGTCGGTGATTTGATAGATAACGCGTGGATCACAATAGGCACTTTGAACTTTTCACGTGTTCGAAGCTGACGCTTATCCGACGCGACGTACGTAAGAAGAGTTGGAGATATTGAAGCTGCACCATGTGACCGGGGGGAGTTGAGAGTGACGCACCGAGGAGTACGTTGTAATTGCTTAAAATTAAATAAATTTCAAATAATCGACTAAATTGCCTAGCCAAGGCGCTGAACGACGAATTGCGCCAATTGACATACGATTTAAAGACTCGGAGACGGAATGATTAACTTGACAATGGGAGGCCTCACAGGAAGGCTTCCATCACCGTTGATTTAGCTTCATTAGTTATTCTTATTAATAATTTCACTAATTGCCGTTTGGGGAGTTAATTGTCTTCGGTCTGGGAACGGGACCTCGGATCGCGACAACTTTAAGATTCCCAAGAAACTCCCTCCCACGGTTCTCGTACGTCGCGGTTCTGCAACCCTTGACGATGGTGGCGATAACGAATTTCGGAAAATCAGAGCAGAGACTTGAGGACTCGTTCAACGTTGTTCCCGTTTCACTTATACAGACCATCGTGGAGATAAATCGAGTCGTTGAGTAAACGCGGCGGTGTTATCGCGCAAGATTTTTCCGTCGCGTTCTTAGTCAAATATTTGCCCGTCTCGAATCGGGCGAGGTTGAGTGCCACTGTTTAACAACGTCTGATTTACGCGGCGGTCTATAGCGTGAACGCAAAATGCACAATCAAGCATGCCATGCCCCTAAAGCTTTCATTATCCACGGCTTCTTCTGGCGAGGGAGTTTAGTCCCGAGTTGAACTAAGGTGCTCGTCGATTGGACGGTACACGAGAAATCCGAGGAATGCAGTTTGCAAGGCTACGGGCTCTAACCCGCGCGCGAAGAGCAAAGGTGGCGGGCGATCGTTCCTTGATAACACCTCCCTCCGCCCCCCCTCGCCGACAACAAGCGAGTTTTCACCCGGGTAGAGAACTAACGAAATTGATCGTATTTTCTTGGTCCATTTTTGTTTATTATCTTCGAGGCGTTTATTTTCGTTGCCGATTCGGCAGATGCGACCTTGAACTCCCTCCGTAGTACGACTCTCGCAGCCCTGAGAAGGAAGCCGCGAAATTAGGGCCGTAACAGGTGGGAGCGAACGGCACCAGTGCAGCCGGGTGATCCGCGGACCCTGTGTCACCGTTGTGTCGACCTCTTGGCGGAGGTCGTCTTCATCCCCGCAAGTTGTATACACATAATCTGACCCAGATCCCCGAGTCTAACCAAGTAAGTGAGGTCTAACAGGGAGTCGGAAGGGTCGGAGTCGACGACTAGGACTGGGACTGGGACGAGTGAGGAGAGGTCTCGAAAGCACACAAACAAAATATAACAGCGCCAGTTACAACAGAGGTTGCCCCGGAGGTCGGGCGACGGGAGACGGAGGAAGAAGAAGAAGAAGAAGAGGGTGTACCCTCTCGAAGCATGAATGAATTACGGAGGGTAAGAGAGGGCCGTGTTCATTCATTCGCTTCTTAGCGGCCTAGAAACCCACAAAAAGTGTATCTCAGCAGCCAACGGCGTAGCACCAGTCGGCACTTGAGCCGACTTGAGCTGACTTACGAATCCGTTCACATTCCTCACTCTTTGATCGAACCCCGAGTCTACCAAATCAACAATTTCGGTAGCGCGCGATACCTCGGGGACGAAGGAAGTACGCCCAGGCAAAGAAAACGCGATGATAAAGAATCGGTTACAGGTTGAGGATACCGCGTTGTCGGAACCGTTGACCCAGGTCAGTTATCGCCCGGGCACGACCCACTTAGGATTAACTTGGGATCTTTTCAGAGAACCCCTCAGTCTGCGTGGTCTTCGATTCGATTAGGTGTGGATTTGTTACGGGAGGATGAAAAAATGAATTGGTATTAAACGGATCCTGTCTTACGGCGAACCTTTCGCTCCTCGAGGGGATCTTGTAAGGACGTTACCCGAACCTGTTACGTCATAATCCACTTATCCTCTCCGTCGATCGATCGCCGCCGGTGCCACGGACTCTTTCTCCATCCTCTCCCTCGTTCAAGGACTCTCCGTACTCTCGACGGTCGCACGGGAATCGGGCAGAGATCTGTTTATCAATCGAAATTAGGGTAACGTCTTCATGTGACCGGGGGGGGGAGGGGGAGGGGGATCCCCGAGCCCATCTTCCCGAGCACGCACCGCCCGAGGAGGATAAAAAACCGGACTTGTTATACCGTGTTATTATAGATCAGAATTGGTATATGGTCCAGTGGTTACCGATGGTCGGTGTATAAGTATTTCTCCGATCTTTTTCCGCTCTCGATACTCTTTTTGGATATTTATTTTATACAGGCTCGGTATGAGATCGAACGTAGCCTGGGTGGGTTATAATGCCGGTGGTAATCGATGCGACGACGCGGCGTGGTAGCCGTAGCGTTCCTTCAACGGTTGTAAAAGTAATAACACAGGCGAGCGGAATAGGAGTAGATGAGTAAAACTAGTCGTGAACTAGCTGAGGCGAGGTACGGTAGCCGAAAAAGTAAATAGCGATCGATCTGGGAGTTTATGGGTCAAACGCCAATACGACGCGAGGTATCGGCCGGCTCAGCAGACGATCATCCCCGGATCTTGGTAATGACAAAAATATGATCCTCGCGGGGCGGAAAGTGCGTCTTCGCATTTCGCCTTTGATCTCTCGATTTTTCCCGAACCCTCGCAGGGACGGTGGATGAGGGATGGTGTACAGGGGATCCACGCCGCGAAATATTACCAAGAATACCGAAACGAGCCGGCGAGGGAAAAGGAAGAGAAAGAGGATGAGGAAGAGGAAGAGGAAGAGGAAGAGGAAGAGGATTCGGCGGGTAAACATTAGGGGCTCAAGTTCTTGCGCCTGAGACTTTGCAACCCAAACAACGCCACGTGGTCCCCCCGATCAAAAGGTCGGGTCCCTCGGCTGCTCCTTGATCTACCCTTTTGTTACGAGGTTAAAGAAGCGCGGTCGCGGGACCAGTTAATCCTCAGAAATCCAGCAGAAAACCAGCATCTCGCGTAACCTTTCGGTTAATTCTTGTTACAGCGAATAGCTTCGTCAACCGCGTCAGCGGCAGCTCGATGCCGGTGGAAAAAAGTTCCAGATGTGAACGGGACTTTTTGCACGTCTGAGCAATATCTGTATCTCCGGTACTTGCGTGAGGACGCGACGCCGAATGTGGGAATCTTTTTGCTATTTCATATCTAATCGTCGAGTTGAAATGAGCCGCTAGGAATTACGGTCCCGTTGGGTAGGCCGAATCGACGTATTTATAGAATAGAAGAAACAAGAGCGGTCTTTGTCGGCGGTACGCGATAACCGGATAACCCGTACGTAGTATCGTACGACGTGGTTGTTATATACTTATACCTTATACCTTAGACGAAGAGGTATTTAGGAATCCCTAATTACCGGCTCCGTTCTTTTAGTGATTTTCTGAATTGCATCAGCATCTTCGGACAAATGATGTCTTCGTGATGTAAACAAGATAATAGGTTTCTTTTCCTACTCAGAACGTGCAGGATAATGACGATGATCTTGGTATTATAGTTCGAGGGTAAGAGGTTCTCAACCCGAAATCCGATTACCGGTTTCTTTTCAGTTTCGGCGCAGCCGCAGACGATCGTTTAGTGAAGTTTCCCCGATTTCGGCGAAAGGGCGAAGACGCCTTTCTTTCTTCGGCCTCGTCCTTGTTATCAACGTCGAAGATCGAAGCAATTTTAACGTCTTCTTAGCCGGCAAAAAATGCGAGCCTCTGCCCTAGACTGAAGAATGATCGGCCAGGCGCCGACCGCCATCATTCTCTCTCTCCCCTTTCCCACTGGCCATCACTCTCTCTCTGCCTCTTTCTCTCGCTCCGGTACTCCGGTACTATCCTGGACTCGTTAGATTCACCCCCAGATTAGACCCCGCGCTATTATAGCTCGAACGCCGGTTCGGTGTGCCCCGGTGATTCCACTCATCTATGCAGGCGTCTGGAGCGTGTGCGCCTCCGATACCAGAGCTATCGGATTATCTACGAGGCCGGACTTTGCCGTGTAGCGTACGGCGCCGAAATTTGTTCACCGAAAACGATTTCGAACGCTGAATATCTCGTGGATCTCCGTATCGGAATACCGTGGCGCGTGGCTCAGATTCCGCATAATAGCGAAGAAATCGCACCTCCGGATAGTCGGGAGATTTATAATGCTCCGAGGGCGGTTAACATTCGTATGATTCAATTCCGGTAACCCGGTGCTCCGCAAGGTTTCGTCAAATTTTCCCTTTAAAAACTCGACGATGATCCCCGTCGTCGGAGTCGCGGTTTTAGGTGAACCTGTCGCAATAAAAGTCGACGGAAAGTGCATCCACCTTCCTACCTGGGTGAATAGTAGACCCGGGATCCATTTGGTGGCATAATCAAACCGCTGTGCTACCTGCAGGACGGGGATGCCCGGGATACCCGGACGTCTCGGTAGTAACCGAGAGTAAAAGGTGTCGGAGGACGAGGGCGTCGAGGAGATCCCCAGGTCCTGGGTCCCGAGCCACGCGACCGAGCCACCGCTTCGAAAGAGGCTCGATTGTGTCCCGAAAAAAGGTAAAAGAGAAAAACGAAACAGGCCTACTTTAATTCCCGCTATTATTGAAATACGCGTGGCGCGTGCCACCGTCCCTTGGTGCCAGGTCCGTCCGTCAAAACGGAGCGGAGGAAAAAAGGAAGGTGAAAAAAGGGAAACAGACCGGAGAAAAAAAAGGAGGAAGGAAGGAAGGAAGCAGGGGTGTGGGACGGGACGGGACCTGTCGAGGCGCAAAGTTTCACGCAAAAACAGATTTTGCGACCTGCTAAGGCCAAAAATTTCTCCAGGTTGATTCCCCCTCGGGAAAAAGGTCGAACGATTAATGGGTACCGACTCACTCTATTTATCTTGACCCTCCCTCGGACTGCACGCGATCTAAATGCCGTCGTACACAAATTGTACGTGTGGAAAGGCTGCGGCTTTGCGGATTTTTCTGCACGGCTCAAAATCCTCCTTCCAAACTCTCGATCATCAAGTCCGTCCGATATCGCCGCGAACGCACACATTGCGAGTCAATAGCGCTAGTTTGATCGTTGATAGTCATTCGAGTCCAACAAGTCCACGAAAACATCATTGGCGTCAAAAGATTGGATTTCAGTCATTCCAATCAGAATCGGATTCATTTTCCTCGTGTCACAGGATGAATACAAGACAGTAATATATGCATCGATTTGCATTTACTTGATCCGTTAATCAGAGTTAGGTTTTCCCAAATATTTACGTTACGAAGCACGTTGTTTGCTGTTGACATTCCCGGATTGCCGGGTAGGCAAGTCTGTCGCTGTCGTTGCGATAACTACGAAACTTTATCAACGCTGCAAATATTGGTCACGCACCTCAAACTCAAGATCGGAGAGAATTAGAAAATGTTTTCACTCCACGTATCCGTTTGAATCTTATTTTAGTTTCTCGTTCGCTCGGACGCGATAATCTGTTATCACCGTTATCACGGCCTCAGTATAAACGTTCGAACGAAGACCGAGAACGTACGAAAAATTGTGTGGACGATTTCTCTCACGTCTGACGCATTCGATGCACAGCGTGTGTTGCGTACCGCCAACTATCGAAAGTTTTAAATATTCAGGTGGAACGAGGTACGAGGTGGATATACGTACGTACACTCGCGTGATTACCGGTAAACACGGATAATGGCGTGATAATATTGGTGCTATTACCGGCGCACGAGGCATCGTAATTCGTGAGACGTTAGCGGCTTGTGAACGTGAATGTCAGAGCACCCACCTAACGTGTTGGTATCTCGTTAGGGACTCTCAGCCTTCGTTCAACTTCACACGCGAGTGAAATAAACTTGAAATATTCCCGTACGCACCGCTGGTTACGCTCTGTGACGAGGATATTTCGATTTCGAACCTCGTTGCGGTGTATTTGTAGATTTTCCGGAGCTGATCTCGAGCAATAATTAACCGATCGTGAATAGCGATCAGGGTAGGAATGGAATGTCTCAGTTTTGTGTAAGGTCTCATTAGCCTCCGTCTCCGTGGTTCTGCTTTAAAAACGTTCCCGATAAGTTATCGCACTTCTCACGTTCGGGTGAGTCGGTAAATCTGATAATCTAAGACTGACGCGAAGATTAGATTTTCACAAAGAGCTGCGGTATCGCTTCGTCGGTTGCGTTTTATTTACGAAAGAATAATTATCTCCGCCCCTCCCTGGTCCCGGGTATCTCCCAAGTATCGGAAATTGGTTAAAAATAGCTCAAACAAATTTCACGGTGCGGATCAGGGTAGAAACTGAAGCGATATTCGGGAGAAGAAATAAATTCGTTGAACGCATCGGTTCGCCCGTGTTTCTTTAATCTTTTCACGGGGGTCTGCGTCCGGATTGATTTCGAGGAGGAGAAAACGTGGAACGAAAAAAAAACCGTGGACCGTTGTCTTATCAATCTTCGTTTGATTGTCAGTTTCGAAATCTAATTTTCGACACGCGAGAAACTTTTTACTCCAGAAACGCGTTCGTTAACGAAATGCCGAGTCGTGACCCGGGGGAGGCTGCAGGTTGATTCGAAGCTTTGAATATCGAAGGCGACGAGCCGGGGGCAGAAGGTGTAAAAATGCATCGAGCAGCGTCCCGAAGGCATAAAGGCATCCAGGCGCTACGCGCTGCATCCGCTGCATTCGTTGCGTCCCTTCGAGGACTCTGAAACAAGTTGGAAAAAGAGGGAAAAGGAAAAAGGGGAGAGGGACGCAAGGGTTGAAGGCATAACGGGATTCTCTACCTGGCCTTGGCCTCACTCCCACGACTCTTGGAGGAACACGATATTCACCGCAAACGCTTACTACACAAAGCTTGGCTCGCCGGCCTCGTCCCACAGAGCGCGGGACTCGCGTTGATGCCATGGGAAAATCGAACAGATGCAGATTGACTCGCTTTTGTATGTTTAACAGAGTAAACGACGAGTAACCTCGATTTCCTCACCCCTTGACTTCCGGTTTTTCCGTGTAGTCGGAAAGAAATGCATCGAGAATATGATGCATCGAATAGAATGAGTGAAAAATAGTAGAACGAACGAACCGGAAATCGCAGTCATTCTTGAATCACCTTCATTTCCTCCGATACACGAACGCTTCTCGATACTTCGATCTCTCGTAGTCTGAGGAATTAAGGTGCCGGAGACTGAACCGAACACACGGAGGAATACGTTCACAGGCTTCGTCATTACAGACGGTGACTCAGACCAAAACCAGTTTGATGTTCCTCTTATTTTACCCACTGAGTATATACGACGTTAGATTTTATACACCGTCGATGATTATGGACGGGGAACGCGGAGATCCTGCAGAGTTCGATAGGGCTCGCGAAATTTTTGTCATACGGGATAGAGATGAAAAAACCATCTTTATTCGTGGGCATGTATATTTCAATTGACACTGATTGCTGATTCTTCCGTGATTCATCGTGTTTGCTTTGGAGAAAAGTTTCGAAAAATTCGACACAGATGAATAGACCGTTCCTGGAAAATCGACCGTACAATCCCTGCTGCAGCGACGCAGTCTTACCGGAACGAGAACCGAAGGAATAGAAGGGAAGCGAGGGGTGGAGGAGGCATTATCCGTGAAACTAGCAAATCTCCGGGGGTGAGTCTGAGTTTTACAATTTCTCGAATCCTGCCAAACCGAGGTGAATGGAGGAATTATGTTTTTCGGGGGTGGGAAAGTTCGACGAGTGTGAAACATGATATGACATATATTTCTACGATCCCTCCGGCTTCTCGTTCTTCGTAACACACTTGCGTCAGAGTTTCGGGAATCTTAAAACGAGAATCAGGTAAACGAAATTGTTTCATCGTCGCCGCGGAATAAATTCATTTTTAGTGCAACCTGATGCGGCAGTGACAGCCTAATTGCTGTTTGCTGTACCTTGATCAAAGCGAGAACGACGTTCCAAGGTCCCGCCTCGCCTGTTACCAACGGATCAAAGTCAAATTATAGCTAGACCCGAGTGTGCCGATCTTGTGCAAATAATTGGCTAAAACTGCAACGGTTCATTATCTTTGATACTGCAGAGGAAAGGCGGTTGATTCCCAGGGCAGAAGATGACCGAGGCACTCGAGTTCCGTGAACTGTGAAATTCCATAGGGACAGAATCATCTCTCGCGACCGCGACCGCACGGAAGCCTCGCGGGTTCCTCGAATATTATTTCTTCCTCCGCGTTCTTTCCATACGCACGGCGTTGTCCAAGGTGAGAGGTAACAGCAGCTCAACGTCCGAGTCCAGACTTCTCGTAACGACGACGAATATACGGTAGCTCGCGTTGAAAGTAAGTCGATGCAAAGATCGAGATGCAATTTGATCCCTTCGGCTCGGCAAAGTTGGTAGTCGTTTGGTCTATGACGTGAATGAGGTGACAGGCATTGTCCCACGTGTCCTCCCGCTCCACGGACCCCGTATACACGCTTCTTTGATCATATAATACGCCTAAGCGTGTGCGGTGCCTTTAATATTATTCCCTTCTCTTAGTTTTTTACCCTCGCCCCCCTGTCCCCTTACCGCAGGATTCGTACGCCTGATTGAATGCCGTCTGCCTGTTGCACGGTTGTATCGAGAGACGCGAGCTCTTTTCCGCCGGGTTACGTGTCTAGTCTAGGGACGTAGGTGCTTCACCTGAAGGTATCAGGATTTGGTGGAAAGTCGTCAAGCCGACTCGTCGTATTCCTGGGTCAAAGGCTTTGTCAAGAACGTTGGGTTAATCACACCTAAGCTACCGACGAAATTAATTAACGCTAGATGAGTAAGCCTGTAATTAAATCGCCTTCAAATCACCGGTTGGTATAATGAATATTCTAGTACTAATCAACCCAGGCGCATTCCTTACGCAATTAAATTCAATCTGACCCCATATCTTCTTCGGGTTCTCTCTTCCGTGTGTGCCACACGCGTGAACGTGCTCGTGTACCTACGTCTTCACGCTCGGATACGTAGCCTAACGTATTTACACACATTCGATCCACCTCGTACGTCCGTCAAAAACAGTGTAAACACATAAACAAATCGTCAAGCCGTCTCTCATTTCGATTCGCATTCATCCAGTGGTCAAAGGCATTTCAATAACACTTGTGATGTGCGATTTAGAGGATCTGCCTCTGATCAAGAGGACGATATCTCACTTCATTCGAAGCTCATAAAATCGTCGACAAAATAGATTCTCTACAGTTTTTGTCGTGCAATCTACCGTCTAGAAGATACACTGCAGGTTTCGGAGTCAGAAGTTCTTCAGGAAGATGGGATCAAAAGTTGAAAGCCCTGTAGGTAGCACATTGTGACTGATGATGCCACAGTGTGTTTCTGCAAATTACCAGGATGCAGCCTCTCCGATGTTCCCTCTCTGGCACTTGTATAATGCACGAGACACGGTGCAGCAACGTTTCGAGTGTCGGCAGGGCGTCGGAACTGTTGTACAATTCATTCCGTTTCCTTTTTTTCTTCTCCCCTCTAGTTATTTTTCTCCGAAGATTTTTGGTAGAATTCTGGCGCCGCAACGCGGGTGGTGAGCTTCCTCTGGCCAACAATAAGTCCAGCCTACTTCGGCTCCTCTTTTGTCGATGTTCCGCGGAGTAGCCATTCACCCATTGTTGTCCCGATGTAACACATTGCAGAAGCATAAAGGCTATTGGTGCTGCTGCAGGAATTACGTACACTTCCTGCACCGAGCGAATTATACATTCTTACTTCTTAGGCATGAAAATTCACGTTCTCCCAACAATTCATACGTTCTTGTCGTCCCGAGAACCGAAATTTCGTATTTTAATTATCGAAGAAAGACGATCGCACCGTGGTATCCGAGAAGAGTAAAACCTAGCGATAGTAAAAATAGGATATAATCGTAATTTTGCAGGACTGGCAGCAATCAGTCATCTAAGTTTGGGTTCTTTTAACGTTCTGAATTCCTGCATCACAATAAAATATTTGCTTTTCAGCCAGGCTGTTTGTATAGGTGCAGGGTCTCAAGGTCTTCTGTCTTTTTTCCCTTTTTATTCTCTCTTTTTCTTTTTTCCCCCTCCGGCTGCCCCTCTCTCGCTCGCTCTCTCTCTCTTCTCTTTCTCGTGCCGCGGATCTTTCATCTCCAGTCAGCGTGCGAGCTACTAGCTTTTCTGAAAATATCAGGCCAAAACAACACGTGGTTGTTATGTGCCGCGCGTTATTCCCTACGCCCGAAAGTTGTCTAGTGGCTTTGCTCCTCATGTGGTTCAACTTGGTCGACACACGTGGTACTACTTCGCCATACACAACGACATGCGACGTTTCTTTCACGCCCGGCATGGAGACTCGCTCAGAATAATTGTTTGGATGGAAATAGTTTATTTTCATTCGCTCTACTTCTCATCCATTAGGCACCACATCGCTGTACAGTTGAAATAAAGTTTCCAGTTGATTCGCAAGAACTAACCAAAAAATGTACAACCATTGCTCTCGCGTTCTCTTTGATATCCACGCCGGTGGATTCCAAGCCTGGTAATAAATGCATATAGCGAAATCTTGGCGATACAACGATGAGGACATGCTGCACTCGATTGTTACCGACATTTAGATGTCTCCAAATATCAAGTACACGGAAAAAAAAAACAGCTTCTTAGCGGAATTCTACAAATGATTCTGAACAGATACGTGCAATAATATTATATGAATCTACTAGAAAATGAACGAATGGCATGGTTTCTACGAAGTCATGATAGTAATTTCGTAGAAACCATGCCATTCCTTCATTTTTTAGTAAATCCAAAATATTTTCGGACGCATCTGTGGGGAATCACGTGTAGAATTCCGCCAAGAAGCTGCAGTATTTTGCGATTCACTTCTGTGGACTTGGATATTCGGAGATATCTGAATGTCGGTAACAAATCGAGTACAGCATGCTTTTGAACGCGCAAGTGCCGTTCGAGGTTATAGACGGCAAAAATTTTAGTGAAGGAGAATAAAAATATATAATTTATCCTGAAAACGTTCGAATTGACATTCTGAAGGACGTGATGAAAAATTCAGGGCCATTCCGTTCCGTTTTCAATGAATTTAATAATTCAAAGGTGTGTGCATAGGTGAATGCAAGGTAGAAACGAAATTCTGGGAAAGGTGGGGACCGACGCAGAAATAATGTTGGTACGTAAAGGGGTTGAAAGAGCAACACTGTTGCACCCTACTCAACCGATCGAAGCTCGCCCACTGTGAGGGTGCCCGATGAAATACCAAACTACGTGGGGCTAAATGCACCGACTATAATTTGCGGTTGCGAAGGGGGTGCAGCGTGCACAAACTTTTTGAGGTCGTAGCCGTAAATCGGATTAACGGGAACGTGTAATTTTCATTTGATTCCTTTTCTTCTCAATTTTTTCATTGTGTCGACGTCGGGGCTGTGATTTTTCACGTCGCCCCGATTTTATTCACACATCGTGTCCCCCCGCAGTCAACGGCAGGTTACAAAAGAGTTTTCGCACCCCGCCGCATGTTGCAACAGACGCGAGGGCGTACCTCACGGTCCTAAATGGCCGAATATCTGGTTACAGGAGAGCAAAGGAGAAAAAAAGTTACAAAAACCGGATACAGTTCGCCACCGGAAGTAAATATTATTCCCTCCGTTTCTTGCGCTACGTCGTTCATGCCTCACCGGCGTGTCCCAGGCTTTTACAATGCCGCAATTGTCCCCCGCGTTTACTCGGAAATCTTTTTTTTTATAGTTGGTTCAAAAATGAGTTAAAGTAGGCATGCGCCTTGTTTGCTCTCGCTCGCTCCGCACACTCACTACGGTCGCTGCTTATCGCGTCTCGATCAAACTTCATTATTTATTCAGTTTATTCCAGGTTCTTGATTTTCTCATCATATCGAATATTCTCTCAGGAGAATATTAATTTCTCTAAACGGTCAGCGGGCACTCAATCACGCTACGAGTGACCGTGCCACCTGAGAGCGAGAGGATAGTTTATGCAATAGCCGATTGTGCGTCCGGGTTCCCATTGTGCTTGACGTAAGATAAATTTTCAAGCAAAATATACGACTGGCCAAAGCCGGCTAAGAGTGAAATAAACGCGTTGGATAGTTTTTGAGAAAAAAAATGTTCACTCGTGGTGGTAGAAGTAGACGGGATGCTAGGCTCGTCTTGCCCCTCCCCCGCCCCCCTCGAAACCCGGCGAAGCCAGCCGAACCTGACCGAACCACCCTGACTACCCTGACCACCCTGACCACCTTCAACTCCTCCCCCGAGCCACGTCAGCCTTGGGGCGAGTCGATTCTACAAATTCTCGAGGGGAGTCCGGCGCTCCAGGTTCGGCTAACCCGGCCACGGCGTCCTCACGGCCGAGTTCAACTTGTTTTTCTCAAGAAGGAGAAAATTCCGGGAAGTGAAGATTTATTTTTCTGAAAAGACTCTAATGGCGAGCTCAACTAGCGGGTCGCGTCTTCCTAAACTAGTTGAGTTACTGCCTTGTAAGCATGACTCTCCGCCCCTCTACCTCTTATACCTCTACCTCTTACTTCATTCTTTCACCGTCTCCCCCGTCTTGCTCCGATGCATCCTGCTGATGCGAACCGAGGGATGCGTCCCGAGTCTCTTTACTCGACAATCTTTGCCATCTCGGTATATTTTTACACTCCTCGGGGTTTAAATATTTCATTTAATACACTTGCCGTACTCGTTGACACGCCAATTAATTATTTCGGCTCGTCAGACCGACGAAGGCTGATATAGAGAAGTGGAATGAAGTTGTCGAGGAGCCTGAACTGACGGCTCATGAGACTATGGGATCGAGGAATGAGAATTACGTGCATTGATAGATCGTAGAATTCCAAAGTTTTTTTTCTTCTCCTCCTCCTCCTTCTTCTTCTTCTTCTTCTTCTAGCTTTATTGTACGACTTACGAGGCGAGTATACGAGTGTGGTATACCTGTGGGACGTATCTACGCTGTGTCGATGAAGCGGAGGTAGCGAGCGTGGGCGATGTTTTCGGGAAAGTTTGTAGATAGGGTGGCTAGAACAGCTTCCGAGGGGTGAAACCTGTTGCCAAACCTCCCCTTCGGCCATCATCCCCTCGCCCCTCCCCCCTTGCCCCACCCAGCCTCCCCCGAGAGTTGGAAAGAAACTTTTATCTTCCTTTTAGTTTGAGAAATAAAATCATCCCCAAGGAATGTAAATTGAGCAAGGTAGATAATTACTCCTCCGACGCCGCACGCCCGTGTAGATACAGCCTCTCGCCTGACTTTATGACCGACTCTTATCTACCAATAATAATCTACGGTATAATATCTCTGCGAGAAGCGTCGAACAATATTTTTAACGAACAACGTTACCGATCGAGGAATAAATTATTGCCGATGAAAAAGAGAAAAAACAAAACACTCGAATATTAACACATCAAAAGCTGTCCGTTTCGTATAATGTATATAAATTATTGTACCGGTATATTTTTTAACGATTCTATACCCAGACCGAGATGTGATCCAAGTTAATTAACAAATCTTTCACTTTACTATGAAGATATAACATTGGACGTGACGGACTGGAGTGTAGTACGTACGGCTACTTCCTCGATTCGGTATGCCTGCGCGATATCGGGAGCTGGGGGGCCAAGACGGACGACGAGTGATCAATCAATGAAAGGAATAACGTAATATTTTCAAATTAGGTACATTACGCATGGTCGGAGGGTATTACCGATAGCCAGAACCTCGGAACCGCGGTACACTTGGACCATTTACAATTCACTGTGTAATTGAATGAAATTACCATTTTCATCTTTGGCAAGCAATTAAGGTTTCCCATGATTTATTCCGGGCATAAATAATTTCAAGATGCACTAATTATTGCCGGAGCTCTCCTCCGCCAGGTATCCGTGTGTAGTCCGGCTCCGCTGCTCCGTGCACACCGACGTACACCGACGTACACAGACGGGGAAGAGCCAGAGGTATACATCCATCTCCTCGTACGTCTTGCCAAGATGAAAGACTCCGCTCTCGAGGATACCGAGAGTGGCCAAACTTCCCGTGAAGCGATAAATTCTAAAAACAATAGAAAACACCAGACATAGACAATGGGAGAAATATAGCCGGCTCTGCGAAGAGCTGCGGTAGGCGGAAGCGCCCTCTCGATTTATTAAAAACTGGGACAATTTTTTGCTCTTCAAAATTCCCCAAGCCGCTCATTGTCGATTGCGAGTTTTAATTATTTCTCGACCGGGATTCCTGAAAACGATTCGCGTCTGGCAATTTTTCAACAATGACCGAAGCCTCCGTCAGGTGTCGCCGCGCGGCAAGGCGGCCCAGGCCTCCGAGGTGCGCAACGAGAGCATCCGCAATAGAATCTCTTTGAAGACGCGGGTGACGCGGACAGCGACGAGACGCGTCGTAGACCCAGAGATGCTCCGCCAATGACCGAAAATCACGTCTGTGAAACCAGTTCGCCAGGAGAATAAGATGAAGATGAAGATGAAGGTGAAGGCGAAGAGGAAGGGGGGAATATGAGAAGGAGAGAAAATTCTCGGGCAGGACGTTAGAGCGCGGAGCCCGAAAGAGAGAGAAGGGATGCGGGATTGGAGAGAGAGGCTTAATTACGTAGCATTTTTCGTCTCTTCTCCGGGTTGCAGTCAACGCCGATGCTCGATGAGCGGTAGAGCGAGAGGGCGAACAAGACAGAGGACAAAAGACCGCGAGGGAATCTGGGATCCTCGCGATGCGATGGAAGGCGTGCCCGTTGCCCGTATTACCGCACTGGACGGGGACCGAATTTCCTCCGCGTCCCGCAGCGACGTTCGCTCTTCAGTTTTTGACCGAATTATCTCGACAAACGGTTCTCCGAGTCCACCTCCGCGATGCCCGGAGAGCCGACGCGCCGGACAGTCAGGTAGACGAAAATTGTGCTTCGCTTATACCTCCTTACCGTGAGCCGAGAAAAAAAGACTGCGACTCCCCGGGGATGGAAGAAGACGCGGACGCGGACGCGAGGTTCCATTCCATCCCCTCGCCGCGGTACGCAGGGCTGCGGACGTATCAAAGTTGACGGTTCGACGGAGCGTATTGTCTACTTCTCTGGATACGAGCCAAAGTCGCCTGGACACGGTTCAAACGGATGGATAGAACAGGGAGATGGATAGACAGATAAATGAACACTCTATTAATCCAACGGAAAGATAGGTACATTTTATTCATCTACCTATGTACGCACATCGGCCGGGAGAATGGTTCGTTTCAACGCTAACAACTCGATGGAACCTCGTTTTTTTTTTTTTACTTCTGGTCGTTTCTCTGTTTTCAGAGAAAGAGAAAGTCATTATAATCAACCCGAAAATGAAAAGTTGAGGTTTTACTGAATCTCTACGTTTCGAGGTCCAGGGAATCATTTCCAACTATTTTGAGTTCGACGTCTGATCAAATTGGGCTCAATTGACGCGGGATTTTGAAACTTGGAACTGAGTAGATACTGGCTTTGATCGGTTCAGTACTTTTTGAATGATTTAAATAACAAAATTCTAAGAAATACAATAAAAATGACGAAATCGTGAGAATGGATTAACGGATTTAGGACTGAAGTCAGTTTTGCCAAATTTTAATTTGTCGTATTCGATATGCTTCAAAAAAAAAAAAAAATCGATTTTGATGAAAATTGGTACTCGAACGTTTTTTGAACCACTGATGAAGAATCTGAGGTTAGATTTGCGCAATCGAAAATAGCTGGAAACATAATAATCAGGGAACGGTCAAAGGTTGGCTCATATCTATTTGAATGGTAATCTGAGGTTAACAGATTTATTAAAATCGACATCCACGATTTTGGAGCTGTGACGAACGCGGATAGTCGAAGGACTACAAAAGATTGGTTGACGTAAGATCCCTCCGACTTTCTACCTCGGGCGTCTCTCATCTCTCCGACACTCGCCCGGCGCCATCGGAATGAAATGGAAAGGCGAGTGACATCGACATCTCCGGGGCAACGGATAGACAGACATCCCCCGGCCTTCGTACTCGGTTATCTATACCTATCTCCACGTGCCCATATACGGGGTGGGGTGTTCGAAACTCGCGGGCTTTTTGAACGGTTTGATGAATCGTTTTCGCTGAAAAGTTTGCCAATTTCACTCTCACATTACTTCTGGTTCACGCACCATAAATCCACTGAATTTTTACTCGCGCCTCCGAAGACTGGAAACGGACAAAAATTGATTCGTAAAAAAACGCCCCCGTGTATACGGAGCGGGTAAATCTATCGGGGCGTCAGGTTTTCGAACGCCTTACCCCGCGTGTCCACATAGATGTGGATTTGCATGTGTCCGGGTATATGACGCTCGCGTGAAGATATGCGTGGGTGTGGATCGCGGACGTATTCGCACCAGGCGTCAGGATCCCATCGGAGCTCGGCGTTGCCGGAGGGTCAACGATGCCAAAGAGTGGCCGAGCCCTTCAAATTGATATCTCAAAACTAGGGTCAACTGTTATTCTACCGCCGGACAAATTGAATGACGATATTTTCACAACAGAGGAGCCGTCTTTCGGTTTCAGGGGGAAAACGATTGGGAAAATCGCGAGGAACCTGATCCGCGTCAAGAGAGAGGAAAATTGAAAATTTACTCTCATAAATTTTACCCGCTACGTTTCACACCGAGACCAGCGAGAGATTTGAAACGGTGGATTTCTGACCGACAGGTAACCGGGCTATTAACGAGCCTCGTTTCCCCGAGGCTACCCACCTTACACTTCGCTCCTGATAAATTCCACGGATAAGGGTAACGAGGAGAAAACTACGTTTATCCGTCGATCTGACGTACAAGCGGATGAGTAAAACTGCCGGCGTTAAATCATCCGGAAATATGTAGAGGCATCATAAGTCGGACGCGGCAGTACCCCCCGTATCTCCAACGACGGATCTGTAACGTCCTTTAATGGCAGTTGAGTTTTTGCACTAAGCCTCGGGTAGTTAATGAACCGCACCGTTTTTTGATCTCGCCATCGGGTTCTTATTTCCATATTCATTTTCGAACGCTTCAAACTTGCATGAAGTCGGCAAGAGTCTCTGATTTATTTCGCTCGCCTCGCAGTTTGATGGCCAAAACACGAAAATGATCCTTTCGAGCTTGCATACTTTATCGGTGTTTCGTTAAAATTTGGAGCTTGTCGTTGTCGCGTGATTCCTGCGGTCTGAAAGCTCGCGAGGTTTCGCCTGAACGGTTTGAGCTCGTACCTTACCTACCAACTTTCGCCTCGGGCCAATTCGCTAATTGCGCATCTCCCGGGTGTTTTAATATTGCATACCATACTCCGGAGTGTGTCAGTGTGCCGGCGAGTGGTTTGACTCGGCTGACAGCTCGAGAGTCTCTACTATCCGATGGATTATAAAAATTTCATACGATAAAGTATTCACGAAATCGGGTGGCGCGAGGGTTGCTATCTGTTTTCAATACACGAGAATTCGATACCCCTGGCGAAGTGTCTCTTCAGTAATTTATCCATGGTAACGATTCTGCCACCGTCGCTTCACCGTGCATCACACCCACGCCGACACCCAAGACGTGTACTCTGCAAGATCCGAGATTCGCAAAAATTTTTTTCATTTCGTCGACCGATAAGTGATACGAATTCGTGGACGTTTCGGGGCATTCGGACAGGGTGACGGAGGTGTGTCCAGTGGGAGATGTGCTGTCC
The DNA here is from genome assembly GCA_018257835.1 of Euura lappo. Classification (NCBI taxonomy): domain Eukaryota; kingdom Metazoa; phylum Arthropoda; class Insecta; order Hymenoptera; family Tenthredinidae; genus Euura; species Euura lappo. The sequence goes on from JAEUYN010001284.1 coordinate 125,453, forward strand.
CGTCTTACGTCCCCACGGTTACGACACCCGAATTCTGTGCAGTATTGACGTATTTTGAATACAGGGGCGAGAGAGAGAAGGAGATGGAGAAAGAGAGAGAGAGAGGATAGCTCTGCCGAGGACCATCAGCAAAGTCCACGCGCTCAGGTTTGCTTTGAGTATGGGTGTGTCCTCGCGTCTTCGTCTCGCGCTATGGTCCACCTCGCTCCCTCGCTCCCTCGCGGACTCTCGCTTCTCCCCGTGTGCGTGTACCACTACGTGGGTAAGCCTGCTCGCGGCTCTCCCTCTCACTCCTGGCACCCTCGCACCAGCAACCACCCCGGCACCCACCCAAGCCATCCGAGCCGCGCTAGATATCTCCATACGCCACTTACCGAGCCCAGGGTGTTCTCCGCTCGTCGCCTACGCGTCCTCGTAGATTCCTCGATCCTCCGGAAATGCACGACTCTCTCATTCTCCCTCGAATTTTCTCGTTGCCCGTGGTCTCATCCTTGGGACGAACGCGAGTCACGGGTTAATCTTGTCCAAAATGATTAGCGGACGTTGGAGGAGACCGAAGATATCCTTGAGCGTCACTGGACCTCGTTTTCGCGTCGCAAGGACCACGGCAGGGGTGATGTAGGAGGTTCGGATGGTGGAAAGAGTAGGTAGGAAGCGGTGGTGGTAGCGGCCACCCTCGCTGGTCTGCAGAATGTTGTCGCTGGAGGCAGCGGTCGTGGGGTGGCTCAAGGGTGGTCCGAGGGTGGACTCTAAAGTCCACCGAGGGGGAGCAAGCCCCACAGCCACCGAGAGCAAGGGAGAATTTACGCCTGGCAGCGAATTCCTACCGGGCCTCATATCACGAACACCCACACACCGAAGCGCCTACAGAAATTCTCATACACCAGCCCCGAGCCGCACTCCCTACAGATCGTTTCACGTAGGCTAGCTGTAGGTGAAACTCCCGAGTTTGACGGAACCTCCGCCTCGTCAATCGCATACAAATAATCTCGGCACGCACGCCGTAAACTTACAGCCGCATTATTCGTTTCAGTCAGGCGATGTCGAGGACGATAACGGGTCAGAGTTTTGTGAAAAAGTTTGAATAGAATCAATCCAACGATTCGGTAGAACGGCATGAAGCTTTCGAGGGCCGATGGAACTTCCTGTACAGGCTGAAGATTCACGCGTGGTGGTTCGCTCTACGCACACAAGTGAAGTCTAGGGAACTCGGGGTTCGGTACGTGACCGTGGGTGGGCGACGGCGCGTCATAGGAGCGGCAACACCAGCCGGGCAATCACGTGCAAAGACAAACAGAGGCTGCGGACCGCTGATTGCCGAAGAAGAAGTCCTCCGCGGCGGTCTTCGCCGTCGCGTCGCGACGCACCGCGCACCCCGGCCTCGCACACATCGGATAGGCGGGCTGCAGGAGGAGTAAAACCGTCAGGAAAGAAGTCGACGATGCTGACGAACGCGGAATACCAAATCGAACACGTGCCCCCGCCGTCAAAACGGTCGGCTTATTCGATAAGGTCAGCGAAACGAGTCCCTCCTTTTATAAGCCGCCATCTCCACCCGCACCCACACCCTGACGAATTTATACCCAAGGAGTAAACGACTGATTGGGATTATCGACTCGGAGATAGACCGACCATTCATCGTTGCTGCTTCTTGTCAATCACCCGTGAAACGATGATTTGAATCTAATTCGACGATCTCCGAAGATCTATTTTTTTTTTTAATCGTAGGTCTCCTTAGATTACAGAGCATGCCGGTAGATCTACGTAGCTTCGGACTGATTTGATATCATGTTCGAATGCTTATGCTTGTTAGGTTAGATCTACGTATACCCATCTGCCCAGATATCGTTAGATCTACTCTAAATCTGGGAGAATTAGAGATAAGTCGCGTGTCTAATGACATGAGGACGTTTTGCTTTCCCAACGGTAAAAGGTCGTATATTTATTTTTGCTAAAAACACGAAGATTCGTTCATAAACGTTGGAATTTAATACAAAGTAAATGAAAAGTAGAAGGTCCTATGTACTGGTGGATACTACTATTCGGTCCCCTCTTCGCAGAAAAAAAAAAAAAAAAATGGTTTTCATTGACTGCATAAAGTCGTATCCGCAGAAAAAATGTCAATTGGCGCTTACGACCTTCTTGTTTAAACTGCCAATATTTTGAAACGTTCGTTTATCAATTTATTTTCGCGTTACAGGTGTTTTTATGACTTTCCGGTTGAGGAGGAGGATTTAAATGGTGGTTACGAATTTCTGCGTTAAATTTTTTTTTTTCAATTTTCCTTAAGAATGACGTCTTTATTTTCATTCACATTCTTCGATCTCGTTATTTCAATTGATCTAAACGTTTTGATAATTTTTAGAGCGAGTGGCGTGAACAAAAAATTATACGACCTTTTGCCACCAAAATCGTGTTTCGCGCGAAGTAGATTTAATAATTGTAGCACAACGTTGTTGCTCATTCAAGAGAAGTAGATTTACCCAGAACTGAGTAGTTTTGGTATCGTACTTAGAAGTATTCCACGTCTCTCTGAATTGATTGTACCATAAGCAATGCCAGAAATGTACGTTCAGTCAGAAAAAGCCTTAGATAATCTAGTACTGTAGGTAGAGGCTCAAGTGATCCATAGGTTGAGTGGTCGATTCTGATTTTTTTCCCCTCTCATTCATAATTTACCCTATTCTGTGATAATAGCGAGTAGCCTTTCATTGGTTCTACAATCGATCAATGTTTTTTTTATTAATTTCCAAAATTGACATTTACATCGAAATTAGATTTACGTGGATCTTATTGAATGTATTGAAAAAAAGAGAGAGATAATTTTCCGGGAAATGCGGTGACAAAGTATAAGAGAAACGTCAGGGCTACCCTGTCTCGCGTATACGTGCAGCTTTTCCGCGAAAACTTTTTAACGTCAGAGATGTCAAAAGAGTAGAAATCGAGGTACAAGACGGGGATCTGTTACGCTTGTCCAGGGCCTCGGCTCCTGAATATTCTAAGCTCTAAAAGCTTCCCACCCGTCCGCCACCCGCCAACGTTCGCCCTCGCGTTAGGTACGGAGGGTCCATCAGGTCCATAACAAGCTCTCTCTATCCTAGGCCTCGCCTCGCCTCGCCTCGCCTCGCCTCGCCACGCCTTGCCTCGCCTTGCCTTACCGCAGCCGCCAGCGAAGGGGAGCGAGAGCGAGAGTGAGAATGAGAGTGAGAGTGAGAGTGAGAGTCGGAGCGAGAGTCGAACCGAGAGTGAGAGTGAGAGTGGGAGGGAGCAGGACCGGCGGTGGCGATCCACGGGGGAGCGAGGGAGAGAGGACGACGCAACCCCCGCGAAGCCACCCCCAGCCATCTCCCGGTAGTTCACTCGCTCGCCCGCTCTACGCCTACGTTAGGTAAATTCGGTGTAACGTCGAGGGTGTTGGGGGGCCGCGTGGGGACGGAGGGGGAGAGGAGATGCTGGGGGAAAACCACCCCGGGGGTGGGCCCCGGACTCCCGGTGATCGATAGCCACACACACGCGTCCATCTCCCGTTGCTTCGCCACCCCCTGACTCTTCCTTGCCCCTTGTCGACCCGAGGACGGTGCCGCGTCTCAACCTCGAGAAATCGAACCGGTCTCACAGATGGTTTCGCCCGTACATTCGTCGTGGGCGAATCGCCGATCGGTTACGAATCATATTCGCCCTGGTGCATCCGTGTCAATGTACCCATCCTGCGGAGTGTGAAGACGTCTGAACCCGGAAGGTGGTTCGGTCTTTAATGTTGTTTCAAGAATTCGCGGGGTGGATTCCAGGTAGGCGAGCTGGTGCTGCGGTGACTGTGACGGTGACGGCCGTCGAGGCGCCCGAGCGGATTAGCTGCTAATCCGATGCGTAGATTTGCACTGGTTCAAGATTTCCGCAAAATATAGGATGTCTCGGTTTTCCGAACTCGTCAAACCCAACGTACACAATCCGCGTTACTCTCGTGCTCGTTTATGCTTCGAGTTTCAGAACTCTGAGTCTCGAGCCCCGGTAATTGGGCCTTCCCACAGGCAGTTAGCGCGTCTCCGAGGGTACATCTGATACCGTACACCACCCACACTTGTTGTGCGCTTCGAATATCCTTCGTTTCCGTCGCTCAACGTCCTCTCATTGTCAGCGGAATAACCCCGAATCCCGCAAGAAAATTCGCATTTGTTCCCAGTCGAACCGGAAACCGCGGGCGAGATTATCGGAACCGCCGTGGCCGTGGTCCTGGTCGTCCGATTCTCTCCGGTGCGGTACACCGCCCGGCTACGCGTAACTAATTACGACATCGCGAACATATTTCAAAGCAAAGAGGGACCAAATATCCAACCTTCGCCGAACGACGTGCCGTGCGAGCCTCGTAAAAAGAATATACGTATATCCCGCGCCGTGGTAGGCTACCGTTTGAGTGGCGTTTCGGAGACACGTGTTGGCGGCATGTTTTACGGCTGACAGACGAGCCACTACATGCGCCAAAAGTTCGTACTCGCTTCGCGTTAAGTAATCCTCTATCTCCAGGCGTTTGATTTTCGGGCGTTCTCGACCAGGACGAGATACATTTCTAGGAACGGAGGAGGCGGTATCCGGTCGTCCGGCGAGGTGTAAATTTGGAATCTCGTTTAAAATCTGAAAATAGTTGGGACGGAGTCGACGGTGTTTGCGCAAGGTAACGCAGTCCGAGAGGGCCGAAGGAAGCCTTGCCGCGTCTTCCTCCTCGGGGCGCTTCTCGCTCCCAGTCGTACGCCTATTTGGACCAGCCGCGCAAACAAATCCCGTTTCAGTTCTTCGTCCCTCGGGAGCGGACGGCGCCCCGGTTCAGCGCCATCTTTCGGTTTCGCAGCACGCTCCTATCTCTGCAAGGACATGAATAATTTCGTCCACTTTACCCCCGACGGAGATCATGGCCGCGAGGGCACCTTCGACCATAGGCGAGGGACATCTTCGGAGCTGAAAATCATCTCCCGCATTGTTGAATCTTGTCCCATCGATGTTATTTATCCCGGCACAAGCGGAACGGCCCTTTCTCTCGTTTATCGCAACTTCCGATTTAATCCCTGAAAAACTGCACAGCTTTTCTTTAGCCTCTTTTGACGTCACGGAATTCGGGGAGACTGCGGACGCTGTGACGTATGTCGGACGCTTCATTGTACAAGGAGGCTTTTTCCTGCCCTGAATTTTTCATTTCTGTGTAAGAGAATAACAAATCGCTGTTTTCCCATTTTTTTTTTCTCTTTCAGATCTCCGAGTCTCGATCTCTGGCGCCCTAATCGCAAAAGACATTAGCTAACTTTGCTCCGGCGCTGCAGAGGGCCGGTCCGAGCCAGGCCTGTGTTTAGCTCTCGAAAATGACCGAGGCTTGGCAGTAATTGAGAAAATAAAATTAAAAAATGAGAAAATGGGGTGGGAGTCTCGAGCTAACGAATAACGAGACGAGTTCCTCGACTGGCCGACAGCTCTCGCAATTTTATTCCGTTCCGACTGTTTCCGAAAGCCGGTGCAGCGGAGCATTGACAGAAAGCATGTCTTCCTCGATCTCCGGTACCTCGAAGCGCTTGGGTTTCTCTTCCTCCCCCTGCTCCTCGGCCCCGAAGTCGGCGGCCCGATACACCCCCTAGGTTCAAGTCCAACCACCCGCTGGGTCTGCCGTTGTCGGCGGGACAATGGTGTCCAACGGCTCAACGACAATCGCTCTGAAATCCTGACGGTTTTACTGTCGTTGGAAATCCATGCAAAATATACGGCTGCTGTGAATGGGCCCTTTCGGACGGCCCCGACCAATACGGCGCGTTGGAAAATTTCCGAGAATTTTTTACGTATTTATGTTTATGTACCCCGCGCCTTATTGCAGCTTGTTTCGTGGATTAATACCGACCATAAGGAAGTTGATTTTTCGGATGGTCGATAGAGAAGCGGTTTACACACCAATCGTGGGAATTGGCCGAACCGGAATTTACATTCTCACTTTAGTTTATAATACGCCTCGGATAACGCGCGACACGTACACGTAAGCTGGGTTTACACCTGACCCGGTTACCCTGCTGGATTTATTAAGCGTATATTTTTTCCTCTCTTCTTCAGCGACAAATTGTCTTCACTCCGCGCTATACGGTTTCTCCGGAGCGTGTGTTTCTTTTCATTTTTATTTTTTTATCCGAAGGGTTTCCTCGATCGTGAAAGTATCGAAAACGATACCTTTGTTCGGTGCGAGTAACACGAGATTTGCGAACTCCCCTTTTAACCTCATCCTGTTGCAGGGTGTTGCGCCACAAACTCATCTCTCCTCTTTTTTTACCCTCAAGAGAAAAGAAAAAAACTACGCGTCGGGCGTAAATTCAAAGGAAAGAAAAACGAGACCCTAAATTTTTTCAAAAACAATTGAGCACAGAATTTCCAAGCCCCGAGGGACGAGTTCGAAGGCCTGCAAAATCAATCACCGGTATCTCACGGAGATCTTGAAGACTTAGCGAGGATTCATTAGGACGATGTTCATTAGCGTTTGAGACCTAAGTGCTCCATCAGAAACCTGGCATTCGGCAGTGCAGTGCCTTGCGCCTAACCCGCTTCTAAGCTCCGATTATCTGGCTGTCCGGCACCGGCCAAACTTCTCAAGTCTTCGGTTTTCAGTTTTAACCATAAATGTGGTGCGTAGGTACCCCGAGAGAGCGGACAGACCCCATTGTCTTGGCACACCGGGTGGCCCCGCCGCTGGATCGTCACGGTTTTCAGACGTCAGACTGCAGACTGTACCGGAAAGAATTCCGCACTCGAAGGACTTAACGATTCCTCATACCATGTATAAATGCAACAATGCCTCCGTAAGCACCGAGTTTCTCATTAGTGTCATAAATTTTGACCGATCTAAGCTTACGCCTATAAACAGTTACTGCTTTGCCAAATCATGGGTGCTTAGCTGGTTGATATTTCTCTGTATCTCAGATTTTATCACTTCTCACAGCTCGAAATATTCCCATCAAAGAACCGGTAATTCTCGGGTGATGAAAATTGAATTCAATTTCTGATTCCAGCTGATCGACGACGTGTGGATATCTTCATTTTTGGGTTCTTTCTTTTTCTGTACCGGAAGAAACAGCAGTGCGTTAAAGTAATGGACAGTAATTATCACGCATGTGAAAATTATATAGGTTTAGGGATGTATAATGACAAGTGATGCGAGTACGTACTCTCAAATGAACGGTTCTTGGTATAATAACTTGATAAGCAATCGACGAAATTGTTGTTTGTTATGCTTTTTACCGCTAATCGCATTAGTGTATTCGTAGAAGCGAAGAAGTAAGAATCAGCCTGCTGGCTACGGAGGTAAGCCGTCCTTTGTACTCCGGGTTCTTATAATTTTTATTGCTCCAAGCCTGCAATATTATTTTAGGCTCCGGCGAGGATCGAAACTGCACAGAGTTGATTTTACAAGCTCAAGTAAAACTGCGTAATTATTTTCCCACTTTTCTATCTCTGCGCGTAAAAACGAGAAAAAATAACACGACGCCGTCTGAGAATCACTGCCCATAGATATTGTCGTTAAAAGTTTTACCGCTCCATCCGACGTCTCTCATAATATACGGACGGGGAGAGACCGAAATCTCCGATATCGAGACTCAGAAAATGGTTGGTTCGCGAATGAAAGAGTCTTTCGAGATGTATCGTCGATATTCGGACGCGAGATTTTTCCAACCCTTTGAGTGGACACTCAGAAGCGAGACGAGCACCAGACGCAACGAGCGAGAGAGGACGCCTGCCGCATTGTCGAGGAGGGACTGCGAGGACAGCCGTCCCCCGTCACGTAGGAGAAAAAGTTTCCGGCGAATCGGGGAGGAAGATCGAACGAAGGAACTGAGGGCTCGAGGACCTCTTCGGCACACTCGCGCTCCGCTGCCGCGTGCCCCATAATCCTCTGCGAGGATTCGCGATCAGACAAAACACACAGCCAAGCCTTCGGGCACGCTCCCTGAATAGAGCCCCTGCGATGTTTCTAATGCGAAGCTTAGATTCACTCCGGGATCGCATAAACTGTGAACTAATGTCAGCCGGCCAGGTCACGATACGTGGATTGCCTTGCCTTCCGACCGACGCCAAGGCCGAGTGTTTCGCATAATTTGTGATTTGGAAAAGTGAAATTGCAGGGGAGATGATCGTCTTCGAGGTCTTTGGCCGTTTCGTGCTCCTTCGGCCACCCAACAAATCATCCGGAATCGAGGCGTGATTTTGATAAATGCTCCGGCGACCCTTTCCGCATTGCACAATCCTTTCTTACCCTATGTTTCCTCTCGTTCTCCGTCTGTCGCCGGTTTCCTCTCCCCATATCTGCTGACGTAACGAGGTGAAGCGGGGCGCAGTTGGATCTGTAATCCGACATACGTTTCCCATGAATATGCATCTGCGAGTCTAATGCGATTTGATTCACGAAGGGAGCGCATAAATTGTAACGATCTTTTTTCACTCGATAATAGACGCGGAGATTTATGTCTCGGCGTTTCCCTTCGATATCCAACCCTTTTTTCATTTTTCAATTCACGTAAAATTTTGTGCGAAACTTGGAAGTGGGAAATGGAGTGGCTGAAGACGGTTCCTCGGTAATAAACGGTAAATTTGTGTTCCAAGTACTCTTTTCATATCGCCATTATTTCCTCCGTAAATCGCATAAATCGATTAAAATAAACCGCCCGGTATCTATGTGTACGTACATGAGCGCTTATATAAACATAAAGTTTACGAAGAGCACGTAAAGAGATTTTATGGTCCGAGCTTAAAATTCGAGTTCTTAGAATCGCGATGGCTTCAGCTATGGTCGTAAAGCAATTAAAATTCTGCTTAGGCAAACACCACCGCCGCTGTCGCTCCTGCGGCACCTCCGTGCGGAGGGTAATTCGGGATTCGAGAGGAGGGGGCGACACTTTCGAAAAATCATAAACTCCCGGGGGGATATTTCGACGGGACAGAGTATTGTGTTTATCTGTATACTAACTGAGCTTATATATATTAATTATCGAGGACTGTGGATCCGTAATTTTCGAAAATTAAATGCCATTATGTGCCGAGCCCTTTGAAGCCACCGCCGGCTCTAGCTACGCCTAGGCTCTTCTATAATCATAGTCTTTCCTCCACTCGACTCCTGGCCATCCTCTCGATCGCCGCTCTCATCGTCGTGGTCCTTACGCATGCACATTACCGGAATTTGAAGAATCCAAAATTACAGACTCTCGAGTATAACGTCCTGCGATTCCGAACTTGATTCCGATTAAGTCTACGAGGCATTTAATCGACCCTTCACCCTAAGGACACCCTTCGGGCCGCGTTGCTCCATTCAGGGAAACCGGAAGGCACCTGCGCTCGACTCGCCGTCGGCCACTTCCTGTATCGAGGGTAACCAGGTTAATCCGGACTGACCCCACGTGCAGGTTGGTCCGCGTGCAACCTGCCCACAAAAAAAGATTCCGGTCCGGCACGCGACCACGCCGGCGCCGGTGAGTGACAAAAAGGTCCTCTCCTCGGGTCGGTCCCATACTCGGGGAATCAGGCTCGTAGACCAATTGAGCTCGATGTGGACCCGGCCGCGTTGCACGCGATCGTCACGCCCCGATTCTTCATCCAATTCGAATCTTTCATTGACCAAAGTTTGAGATTTTACGTCGGTAGTTCGATTTCGATTCCGATTCCCATGAGACTGCAGGCGTCGAAGGTCTGCTGCAGCCTTCACACATTGAAATCGTCGATTCCTCCCAAATGAATGTAGGTCGGTGGATTGAGAATTAAAAGGATATCCTGTCTATAGATTCGAGAACATACGCGTGAAACTCCATGAATGAGAGCCGGAGACCTGCCCGAGGTACGCAACGCACTTGCCTGTGCCGCCCCGGGGCTCTGGAGACACCCACTTCCGGTCTCCGAGATCTCGGGTCGAGGTCTATCCCGGCTACCCTAAAGGCCACAACTGTCATTTCTCGTAGACCTGTTCTCCAACCCTCCTAGAAAGACAAGTTGAAAGATAAAGGTTTCGCATTAGCTCAATATCAAGAGAGTCTCAAATCTTCGCAACAAATTGAATCAAACCGTGTGAAAGTTTCCCGCAACGAATATTTTCAAGATTTTAGAGCGTGTAAAAAGAAACGAACGAAAAAACCCTTTTTGATATCCAGACGAATCGCGAGGCGTGGAAGCGTGTCACAAGCAACCCTTTTTCTCCGCGTAGGTTGACAGGCTCGTATGAGCTCGTGATTTATACTTTATACACGAGTGGGGATCGGAGCGAGTGGAGGAACGTTTGGAAAATCAAAAGATCGAGTATTTTGGGCTATGGAGAAGCTAGAGAGTGCGGAGAGAGTAAAGAGACCCGGGAGAAGTGACAGGCGCTTCCCCTAAATTTTTTTTCTCCAAATTTGTGAAATCCAACTCTTGCCAGTTGCTCCCCTACGCGTTCCCACGAATCCTTTTGCTCGAACCGCTTGAAAAACGGTACGTGTTTGCGACGTGTCTATACGACGGGCCACAAGGGCCACTCGCAAAGGGGTTCCTCGGATTCGTTTCACAAGAAAACCAGGAAAATCATGCGCGGTGAAAAACTTATCAACGGGACAAAAGGGGGAGAAATATCAATGGGGGAGAAAAGGATTTTCGGTCAAATCTTGATGGACGTAGGAAATGTGAACGAGCTCCATACCGTCAGAAACGACGAGATTCTATATACCGTGGAAACAGATGTTCCACAGCCTTATGCCATTTTACGACTTACGTAACAACGTTTCTTCGTTGACAGACGTATATAAAGGGGAGGTGAAGACAAGAGGAAATTTCTAGAACCCCGCACTATAGTGCATCGTCAGTTTTGAGGTTGAAATTTGAAAAATCATCTTCTCAACCCATAAATTGTCGCAAATCCATGAATCATCTTTTTTGGCGATCCAATTTTTTGTTCACCTACATTCATATCACAGATATGAGAGAAATTGGATTTTAGTATTCCGCTTGGGGACGGCATCGAAAGCAACGTGGTGAAATTGATTTTCCGATGTTTATTTTCCACTCGCTTCTGTTTCTCAGGGATTCGCAGAGTGGAGTGTGGATTTATCATCTTTCAGGCTTCGCCAATTTGAAGTCTACCCCAAAGACTGCCAAACCAAAATCAGAAGGAAAGAAATAAAGAAAGGAAAAATTCCGCCACACTCAACCCACGTGCTCATCGACTCCACAATACCATTCTACGACTAGAAACTACCGCAGTGTCCAGTTTGTTCAAAGGTCTAGCCTGCAGCTGATTCGGATTACGCGTTCTTTTCCGTTCTAGAACGGTAAAACGTCCGTATAAAAATGATAAAGCTGGAAGAGTACATAATGACAATAAATACCAGAGAGGATTGATAATCGGGTCAATTTATCGCCCTATATGTTTCATGTCCAATTTGAAGCACGCCAGAGCGAAAGAGCTCGACATGAGCGTTGACTTCACCCCATTAAACCATCCTCGGCGTGTATAAAAATGCAAATCTGTGCCCGAGGTGGGGCTAACGGAACGCGGCACGCTCGAGGAAGAATCGATTAGGTACTCGATGAGTTACAAGCGTACAGCACCCCACCCGACCCCGCTGCTAAACACACGGAGAGAAATCACCCCATCATCAGGTTTATTTAATACAACGGCGGCTCATGAAAACCGACGGTGGGCTGTGGGTGGATGGATGGATGGATGCATGGATGGATGGATGGGGGCGCGGGGGTCGAGAGACGAAGCCGACAACCTGTTGAGTCCGACAATATCGCGTTTTTACTAATGCTTCTCTCACCGCAGCCGCGGCTGCGGCCATGAGGGTAGAGGGTGGAGGACGGGGGTTGGGGCAGAGCTACATTTTTAGCGGATGGGTTAGCTCTCACCCCGCGTTCCCTTTGAGCGACTGACAACCAGTTTACCGCCGGGGCGACGGGGACGAGAGACAGCCGGCGAGAGGGTGAAAAAGAATTGCGGGGGATTACGAGGTGACGGGTTATTGGGCGAGGGGTTTTTCCGCACTCTCCTTTTTATTAATTCCGCGTGATTATGCATTCATATAACGCCTCTCTTGCTCCGATCAGATCCTGAATTTATCTCTCAGACACTGCTGAAATCGGTTGATGAAAGAATAATCAATCTGGAACGTAGCTCGCTGGGATCAGGCCGAGTTTCATCTCATCTTTTATTTTTTCAGTCTGCGGAACATTTTACTCGCGGCAGTAGCTCCCCAGCGTGTGGCTTTTAGGGGTAGCATTTAGCGGGCGGTTTTCACCCCCGCAAACAGTTTAACCGGGGTTAAAAACTGGGGAAAACTGTGGGAAGCGGGCGAGTAAGAAGAGAGAATAAAGAGGAATAGAAGCTTGGATTATTTAATTTCGACGGGCGCTCGGTGGTTACGCTTGAAATCTCGGCTTATTCGTGTTCCGTTGGCCCTTACCCTTACCTCCGACCCTCCATCCGAAGCGGACACGACAGCTCAACTCTTTATTTTCATGGAAAAAAAAAAACGAGAGAACGAAGTAAAAACCCTCGCAACATACCCGACTAACGCAGCTCTTTCGCCACCCCGTACGAAAATTGTAATCTCACGCGGAAGAATGACTCCGCACACGCGATGGGAATAATGAGGAAAAATCAAACGGCGGGCTTATCTCCTTTTCACGAATTCACTCCTCTTTTTTGTTCGACGTCGGTGCAGCAGCTATACTCGCCCGTCCGTGAGGTCGGATCGAGAGCGGAGATTGTCCGAGATCGGCGAAGATGCGGAGCTCCGTTTCCGTAGACAAACAAGCGCGCATCTGCCGCCACCACCATCGCCGAGTTTGAGCTTCCCAGGCTCAAGATGCACCTGGTCCTGGATCCTCGATGCTCGATCCTCGACGATGACGACCTCGAGGAGAATGGATAAGGAGGGAAAACGGGAGGGAGAAGAGAGGGAACAAGTGGCTGCGCCCCCTCTCCCCTCCCCCCGAAGCACGCCGGCGTGCACCTCAATGGCCCTTTTCAATGGTGAAAAGTACCCTGCAGCGTATGGGAGATTTATCTGGGGAGTCCGTGTCAACGCTTCCCTGCCGAATCTTCGCCCGTCCCTCGGGGTATTCGAATCGACGAATCACTGCGAATCTCCTAATGATCTCCGGTGACGGGGGAAAATTCCTGGGGACAATAATGCGCGGGGACTTTTCACCCCGAGGAATCGTCAATGACCATCGGCTCGCGCGGGTCACGAGAAAAAAAACCATTTTCATAGAAATCGACCCTAATGGTTATTTAGTAGCTATCGATTCTACGCCCCTTATTCTTCCCTTTTCGCGGATAATTAAAACGGCCGTTTTTCAAATCGGCTATACTGCAATTATCTGATTTATGGTTCGATATTTCACTCTTAGAAGCAGGAGACTCGGCACGTCCTGCGGTCGAGAGCGCAAACCATCTGTTGCGATTCGGATACGAAAATCGAGAATGGTCCCACAGGGTCGGAAAGCAAGAAAAATTAAAAGGAAAACTAATTTTCATGCGTAGGAACGGGGAAAGTAGGTACAGCACGTTTATCAACGCGAGACGAGACGTTGAACGGTCGTTCCTGTGGGTACTCGAATCCTCGATGTTATCGACGTTTCGGTTATTATTAAGTGATTGGTAAATTAATTAGTTAATAAATCAGAAATAGATAAAGATCGACTTGACACCTCACCTTCTCATTCGTTCCCATGGTACCGTTTCGATCAATCAAAGACCAATTAACCAAAATGGTCTAACGATAGATCGAAGATACACTACACATACCGTGGCGAGAAGCTCCGACTCTAATTATACTCGGAGTATAATTACAAAAATACGACCATAAGGTTACTTGAACAAAAAAATTAATCTTGATTTACAACTCCTCGCGTCAAGACTTACAATTATAGCTCGGAATAATTCACCGAAACCTCTGAACGTCCCGTTCCGAGAACAGAGGAGCTTTCGAATCACGAAAAAAGTTCTTAATTCAGCTCGCAAATTCCCAATCGTTGATTATTGGTAAAATCGTGCGAATCTGTGATTAGAATTATGCGTCACGAGTCGGCAATACATTCTAACTCTGGACTCTGGAAAAGAAGAAGGCAAGGCAAGTAGGTATAAGGGTACGTATGTATGAGTAGCTGCCGAGAGATAATCCGTGGGGGAAATAGAGCAGGAATAAAGAAACGGGCCGACTCTTCCTCTCCTGGGATAATAAACTCGGAGTGTAACTTCGTGGTGAGGAAATAACTCAAGAAATAACAACACCAAACTCAATCTCCTCGCCGGTACCCGCTGCTATGCTCATGCCCATGCCCATGCCGGGGCGCGTGAACTTCTCGAGGACTCGTAACTTTCTATTACGCGACCTGCCTCACTTCTGTCACCGCCACGTGAGTTATGAAGTATATCTCTCGCGGCATGAGAAACCTCGGGATAAAGGCAACCGCGGTATCATCCCCCGGCTCGCTTCCTCGTTTCTCTAACTGATTCCTTCATTTTGTCAAATTCTTTTATCCCCTGCAGCCAGAAGTTGTCAGACACCGCGTCCACGTTCTTCACACCTCGATAGGGAAGATAAAAAGGAGGAGGATACGAACCTGCATTGTCACGCACTCGCCTCGACGTGAGGATGCAACTCATTAGAACAGCTGTGCAGAGTGCAGTGTGAGAAAAACCTGAAGATTCGGGCTGCCAAAAATTGATTTGACCGAAGCATAAAATTACATGGACTGAAAGAGATGTTGTCGAATTTTTTAACCTAGTCATCGGCTTCATCCGCCACTTCCGGTTCCGGCTAATAGACCGTCCAGGGTCGTCGAACGTAGGTAATGGCTACACGTGTACGAAGATCATGTAGTTCCGGTATGTTTAATGGTACGGCTAACTTACTTTGGCTTCTCGTGGTACGTAGGTCGTCACTGCTCGTTGCTGTGCAGCCTTGGAAGAGGCGGCTCGCTCGCTATCTCAACACTCTACGTGTAAGAACGAGACGGAGATGGATATCGGCGAAGCGAAAGTGCGAGAGGGACGGACGACGAAGAGAGAGGGCTCGGATGAAGGAAGGGTCGGACATATGGTCCACGCCAGAGCTGAGACTGGGATGAGAAAACCAGCGCCGTTCAGTCAGCCTCTGCTGCACACACGGTACTTAATCTTGCAATTTATCACAGGATATGGTTTCTAGGGCAAGACCGACAAAAAAAATGAGGGCAAATGATCCGAGGATCGATTCGATCCTCGGCTTTGATTGAATTACTCCTAATTATCCGATTTCTTGATCGTAGCCGTGGTTGGAAGGCGAGGGGGGAAGGAGAGAAGGGGTCAGATAACGACGCAATTTCAATATGGATATTAATTATTTATTAATTAGCTATTATTCTGAAAACGTATGAACATTTGTACATGGATTTTGTATCATGAGGTACTTGTGTATGGCATCGTCGAGATATAATTCATAAATTTCATAATACCGATAAATAGCGTTTATTTCTTATAGCTTCATTTTCTTCGACTTTATTTTTTCATATATAATCATGTATAACTATTTTTGTAGTATATGTATATTATGATAACGCCGCGTAGGATCACCGAGTTAGCATACTTGTTCGGTTTCTGATCGTAGATAACTAGAATATTAGATTCATATACGTAAGTGACACGTGCGGAACCTTGTATTCCATTTCACGGTCGAATAAACTCGTTCAAATAATCAATTAATGGGCAAAACTCGGTACAAGGTTATCCTGGGTCCCAGTGAATGATCAGAGATATTTTTTTATCAGTATCGATACAATAACAGTTGAATGATCTACAATTAACGCAGTTTTCTATATCAAATAAGATCAGTTTCAGGATGTTACCTGCACAACGGCATAATGTAGGAAAAATATTCTCTGTTACTATTATTACGTATTAATATATTTTATATTCTGCACTGTGCACTCGACTTTGTTTTCTTCCGTCATTCGTATCGTAGATATTACGTATCACGAGTTGTTTGTTGATCAATAAAATTTCCCACAGTCGCTGATATGGATTCAATTGTGGGTTCAGTTTGATAGTTTTTGTCTTTTCGTCCGTCTGCGGTGGAAGAATATATTTGTGAAAAATTAACCGAGGTATTGATCGAAAATTATGAAAATTCTGACAATGCAATTTCATTAATAACAATTAATTCATTGTTTCCCGACTGATTTTCATTTTTCTTACATATTTTAGGGTCATATAGAGAAGCTGGGTGCGCTCAGCTCGTTGATTTATCAATCTTTTATTATAATCGTAATATTTATTTTATTATACCCAAAACATTCGTTCACAACGAATTAAAAAACATAAAAATTTAGCTAAGACGTACAGTATAGAGTAGACTACACCTAACATCGTTAATTTTTTTATTCATTTTTTAATCATTATTCGTTTATTATTCATATTTACTTTTAGCTATCGTAAACCGATCGTTTTCAATATTGCTTCGTCATCAGGTAAATTTCACTTAAACCTAAATTCATTGAAATGGTATAGAGTGAGACATGCCTTTTTTCCCATCGTAAAGCTAATCATATTTTCTTTTAATTAATATGTTTAATTATTCTCTCTTCGTCATCAACTTCTTCTTCTCTTTTTACCCAGTTTTCAACACGGTATATCCGCCTTGGCTGATCGTTGATAACCATATTTCATACAGCTCTACCAACTTAACAAATTATCTTCGCCTCTGACAGAGATATATTCTGCCCTTTGTCTACAACCATCTTACACGCAAAATGCCCGATCAATATTATTATTTTTTTTTTCTCGATATTACTTTATACACACCGACAGCTATTTGAACTCTTGGATAATAATATTAATGATAATTGATATTATCGATATTTCAATGATCAACATATCAGTGGTTGTATCGCGTGATTGTGGTGACATGAAAAAAAAATCATTAGAATAATAATAATAATAATAATAATAATAATGGTAGAGGATTGGGAATGAGAAAATAAACGAACGTAATAAGATTATGAGGTGTAAGAAATAAAATATATTTATAAAAACATAATTAAACACGTATAAAATAATACAGGTCGTAATATTATATTCTATATCAATAGTTTTCTAACGGCCGTATACAGGAACAGAAACCACATTATAATTATAATTATTGTTATCATTACCAATAGTGTTATTAATACAATTATAAAAACACATCAATTTCTGCACCCAGAATGTTTCGCAGTCGGCATTTTCATTCAATGATTTTGTTTATATTATCTTTAATCTTATGGCACCACTAAAAACGATAATAAAGAAAACCTAGCAAAGACAATTATAACGTGACGCGTATATGTGTGTAATCTACAGGGCGGTTTAAACGAGTTTATCGGTTTTTTTTTTTCAATGTTGACTGAACGGAAAAAAAATTATACAGAAATTAAAGGCAAGATTCTAGAAGGACGAATATAGTCATTTCTACACGCTAAAATGCCCGTACGATAACGTAAAAAAAGTTACAGGAAAACAAAAAAAAAAAGGAGAAGAAAAATTATCAAACAAACAAGAAAAGAGAATAACTGTTTGGCACAACCAATTATTGTTTGGTACTGTATTCTTGCGAATTAGGTATATTTATTCATTTAATTAATTATTTATTCATTTATTTATATATATAATAATAATAATAATAATAATAATAATATGTATATCGTCGTACAAGTAAATATTGTAAATACGTATATTTTTTCATTTCATTTAATTTTCTCTTATTTGTTTTTTTTTTTTGTTCAAAAACGAATGCCCAAGGTTTCTCCTTTCCTTATATCATGTATAGTCGAAGATTGCTTTGCAAAAATGCCCAGATTTCATACAATGATAACGCTAATGATATGAGTACAATATGTATCAATTTCTCCTTATCCTTTAAACTGAGTATAGTAATACTGCTCTTGATATGTCTAACGTACGCTGGCTATTTGTGTGTGTATGTATATTTGATTCATGTTTATGACGCTCACAGGTTACTGGCGGACGATCGAAGGAACTAATTGTAGGAATGAATTCTCGTATTATATTTCCATCGTTTTTTTCTTATCTTAACTCGGCAGTAAAGTTCAACTGTAATCATTATACTATGGCAAGTGCGTTTGGTACGATTTATTTTTTTATATATATATAATATATGTATAGAATCATAGATCGACAAAAATGTTTTTAATTCACTCATGTATATCATCTATACTTACGTCGGTATTACAATAATACCGTGTACGCGTTTATTTGTATATAATATATATGTATGGTATGTATGTATAATAATATGTGTGGAGATAACGGCGTATAAAAATTCATCTGTCCGCCTTGTAAAATATTTTTATTTCTTTATTTTCTTGTATATTATAATATTATTGCATTGGTTTTCATTTTATTTTATTTTATTTTACTTTATTTAATTATTATTCTTCATTTCTTTCTTTCGCTATCTTTTTTTTTTCTTTCATCATTATTTTATTTTAATGTCATTTTAATTCCTGAACTCTGAGGTAGTCTGTTCTGAGATTTTACGTTATGAATGGCAAGTGCTAATTCGTTATAGTTTAATAACTAAAAAAAAAAAAAAAAAATATATATTTACAACAACACATGGTGCATAGACCTCGTCCTAATGAAATTAATAGCAATGAGAAACAATTTTCCTATTAAAAATCACAATTGGAACAAACGCGAAGTGCAAACACAACAACGAAGCAATGAGACACAACTGGCTCGTATAACCACAACACTTTTTCTTTTTCTTTCTTCAACATTTCAACTTAGCAATATTCATTAAAAAATGAGTAACTAATATTCAACAAAATAACTACATTTCGTTTTGGCGAGGTCAGCGTTACCTACATTGCGTGTCAATATTCCTACGCACTTTTCTCTACAGATATTTGCGCTCGCCGATTTTAATTCAAGGTGTTTAGTTTTTTTTTTTTTTTTTAATTCACAGTCGCTCCGAAGTGAAGGGGAAAAAAAGGTGGCGAGCTCAAAAATCTGTGGCTGAAGAATTAGCGCGAGATTCGTAATAACTTAGGCTATCTTAGGTTTATAAAAGGAGCCAGTGTGAAAACGAGCTGCTTTTGATAATATTTATTATCTATTTGGTTGAAGGAACTAGTGGGATTTGGTGGGATTTTATTTTCTCAGGGAAATGAGATTGTAATTTCATAGAATAGAAACAAGATTTGGATAGGCGAAAGTCCGTAATTTTCTTTCAAATGATTTTTATTATAAACTTTGCATTTTTTTTTTTTTGAATTTTTTTTTCATTTCAGATGCAACAAAATTTTGTCATTGTCGGGATAAATTCTTTTTCTATTTCCTCTCTCAATATCCAATTATTTCAATATCTATAATTAATCAATCATTTGGTAATTTATGGAAAAGCATTCGTTTTCACATTGGAAGAAATATAGGTATTTATTACTTTTTATCATAGATTAGGGTATTTCCTATAAAATACGAGTATTACAATTTAAGTTTTTAATCAATTTCTAATTAGTTAATATTAAATCAATAATTACAATAATATGCCTATACATTTAACGTATTTTGTACAATTGATAAGCTTCAAGGTTTGATATCATTTCAATATTTAATTATTACATCGCTTTCACTGAAATTCCTCAGAATAAAAGCATTCAAATAAAGACTCGGGCTCGACGTGTATTCACCGTGTCAGTTGCAGTCGATAAAACCGAGCAAATATCATTGGTCAGTTTCGCCTACCGCGACCAGCCAGTCAAACTTGAACTTTCTTTTTGATTCAACCCGAATGTTATTGATAAAAAGTTGCGAAACTTTCTCGTCAAAATTGATTATGAAATCACCCTCGCGCCTACATAGATCTGGAATAACGGGTAAAAAAAAAGCATAAGAACGAAGGCGACTCCGATATTGAAATCATTACTGGTTAAAACTGACAATCACACACATATAAATCGGGCAATTGAAATAATAAATATCGTTGAGCACAATGAATATAGTTTTGATTCGTTGTCGCCACGTTTCGATAACAATTTTGTACAGTTCAAAGTCCGTAAACCATTTCTTGTTTTCACGTTTATCGTAAACTCCGACGCCTAGTCCCGACCGTATTTTCTTACTTTTGTGAAAGTGATAACGATTCGTGGCGGCAGCGTAATTGTCAATGATTACTTCGGGCCTTTTTTCAGGAATAATAAATACAAGGGGGGGCGGGGGCGAAGGATCTTGCCGACGGAGTCCTCGGGTTACGCGTTCAAGTGCTGCATACTGTGATGATTCTGATGATTGTGCTGACCGTGATGATTGTTCTTTTTCTTATGAGTCTCCAAGTGTTTCATCATGTGATCTTTCCTGATGAACCCCTTGCCGCAGGTGTCGCACGCGTATGGTTTCTCGCCCGTGTGAAGGCACATGTGCCGCCTGAGATCGGTCTTGTGATTGAACTGTTTCGGGCATATCTCGCACTTGTACGGCTTGTCGCCGGCGTGCTTCTGTAGGTGTTCGGCGTGCAGGTACTCGAGGGGGAACCGCTTGCCGCACTGATTGCATTTGAACGGTTTGTCGCCCGAATGAAAGCTTTTGTTGTGCTGGGTCAAATAGCAAGCCTTGTTGAATACCTTGTCACACTCGATGCACTTGTGGAACCCGTCCTGCGAGATATAGTGCGAACCGGTATTGGTGCTGGTCACCTGATGCTCCTTGGTAATCAGCGGTGACTTTTTCTCCTCCTTTACTTCGTCCTTGACGATTATCGGACTCGGTTCCCTCTTCACCTGCGGCAGATTGTTATTCGCCTCGAGGGGTTTCTGCTGCTGCCGGTGATGGTGGTGGGGATGATGATGATGCTGCTGCTGCTGCTGCTGCTGTTGATGTTGTTGTTGTTGTTGTTGTTGTTGTTGTTGCTGCTGCTGCTGCTGCTGCATATCGTATGTGGTGGCGAGAAGCGGTTCCGTGTCTTGGACGACTTCCATCGCTGTGAGTGACTCGTACCTGGGTGGCGAGTTTCTGTACGGATCGTAGTTTGATCCTGGGGAGTCAAAGGATCTGTCTTGAGGAAGGCTTTCCTCCGGACTTAGCCCCCCCACGTTAACGGCCTGTGGCTGGTTCTGGCCTATGAAAAACCCGGTGATACCGAACTGGGTGAAGCTCGGCAGGGGCCTCTGGTGGTTACTGAAGGTCCCAAAACCGGGCAGCATCTCGTGGCTGTGCTGCTGCTGGTGTTGATGTTCGTGCTGCTGCTGCATTTGCTGCTGCGTCCTTGGGTCGTTACCAATAGTAGTTAGTTGGCTGGTGATAGACTCCAGTAGACCCGGGATGCTGGTAGTAGTTGTAACGTGGGGGGGCAAGGCGTTTGGGTACGGCTGATGAGGCATCGAAGTACCCCCCATCGGCGGCGAACTCATTGGCGCCCCCATTATTGGCGATGGCGAACTCATGTGGTGCGGATGCGAGGCCATTGGGGAAGGTGAATTCAGGTGCGGGTGCACCCCCATGGGGGACATGGGCGAACTCATGGGATGGTGGGCCCCCATTTGCGAGGGTGAACCCATTTGGTGCTGATGGTGGTGCTGATGCTGATGGTGCGGAAGGTGGTGGCCCCCCATTGGCGATGGTATTGGCGAATTGAGCGGTACCATTGTGGATGGCATGTGGATTGTTGAAGGCGGTTGTTGCTGGATGGTTGCCGAAGACTCGCTGCTGTTGGAATTGCTGCTGGTGTACAGGGTGGGCGTGTGGAGCAGGCCCCTCGCCGCCTCGCCCGAGGGACCTGCCATCAAGTTTGGGGGACTCCCCGAAGAAGATAGTTCCGGTGACCGCGCCGGCCCTCTGCCCGGGCCCATCACCGGGTCGCGCCCCGGATGGTGGTGCGCGCTGATCGGCATGTTGGCCGGATCGGGTTGCCCGCTCTGCTTTACCGCGTTCTTGTGCAGCGTCGTGTTGTAGTGCCGCTTCAAGTGGCCCGAGCTGGTGAACCACTTGTTGCACGCCGTGCAATTGTAAGTCTTTGGTCTACGCGCCTCGTTGCTCTTCCACGACTGGTTCGACGGCGGGGGCGGCTTCGGGGGCTGCTGCAGAATCCCGGATATCGGGTGAGGCGGCATCTGTTGCGTGCTCGTTATTATCGGCGATCCGGGATGCCTCGGCGGTTCGACGGCCATGTGCTGCGCCCTCAGGAATTGGCTCTGATCCGGTATCGGCGACACGTTGTCCATCGGTCCCATAGGCGGCATCGGCGAAACACCCGAGTGATACTCGTGGGGCTGTGCTGAAGGCCATCCTAACATAGAACTCACCGAGTGCGGTCCACCTCTCCCGGGATGCTGCATCGTCTGTTGCTGTTGCTGCTGTTGTTGTTGTTGCTGCTGCTGCTGCTGTTGCTGATGCATCTGCATTTGCATCTCCTGCTGCTGATGCTGATGCAACCTCATCAACTCCTCCTCGTACCTATGCGTCTGTACTTTGTGCGAGTCGAGATCGAGGATTTCTGCCTGTTCCTCGGGCTCCTGCTTCACCTCCTGCTTTATAACTCGCCCGTTGTTATAATCGTAACCAGCCGGTTGCTGCTGTTGTTGTTGCTGTTGCTGCTGCTGCTGCTGCTGCTGCGAGTTTGCCTGAGGTGGCGAAGCGTGCATTTGTTGTTGACTCTGCTGCGACGGACTACTCCCGATCTGCTGGTACTGAGGCTGACCCGGATAGCCGGCGGGCGACGCTGGGTGATTCGCACGCACGTGCTCGCCCAACAGACTCGCGTTCTCGTACACAGCGCCGCACTTGTCGCATTGCAACGGGCTCCTGGGGCTGGTCGAGCTCACGGAATTAGCCCGTTCCGGTGGATAATGTTGCGGGTGCTGGTAGGGATGATACCTGTAGCTGGCCTGGGTGTCGGGCTCGTGGTTGGGCGAGTAATCGTGCGGTATTATATAGGCGGGTTCGTTCTGCATGAAGTAGCTCGTCTCGCTGAACATCGGGGCTTGATAATGCGCGAACGATTGGGAGGTCGGCGGCTGTTGTTGCTGCTGCTGCTGCTGCTGCGAGGGTATGGGAGGCGGTTGGGCATTCTGTTGGGCCGGCGACGGTCCCTCGGACGGGGGCCTCGACGAGGGTTCGCTCGAGTCAGCCGGTGCACTGATGCTCTCGCGCTTCGGAGTCACGTGGCTGTTGTGATTACCCGCCTTGCTGTTGTTGTTGTTGCTCTCCTCCTGCTGCGCCTGGTTCGCCCACTGACTGAGCAGGTTCTCTTGGTGATAACGAAGATGTACCTCCAAACTCTTGTCACTCTCGAAATAGAGGTCACAGTCCTTGCAGTGGTGCCCAGCGCTAGCGCTGCTACCCACGTACTGTTGCTGGTGTTGCTGCTGATCAACACTTGCCATTTCACTCATTATTTAGTCTCTCTATCTCTCTTGTCTAGTTCTCACGTATTGAACGCGATATAAACACGTGTCGGTTTATTTAGCCATACGGGCCTCACACTTGTTGGGATTATTTTTGAATAACGAGCATGAGTCGCGGGATATGTCGATTATTTACGCGGTATTAAAACACCCACGCAATTAAAATGACCGATTACGCGAACCAATCACTATTCCCTTCTTAGTTTTAGTGTTTCTTTCAATTAAACGCGTAACTAAAAGAAAACAAAAAATATACAACGTGTTCTACATTTATCATATGATCCACGACATAACAAACAGTTTTGGCATTTTCCAGAGTACGGTCAGCGCGAATGTTCTTGTACTCGACATTTTATAAGATATTTATATTTATACGTTAACCGGTCAACTCTAGCGCGACGAGGACCTTCGTCATCGTCACCGAGGTTATTACGCGTAACACCGATCGTCGAAAATAAATAATACATATAAAAAACTAATTTAGAAACAATATAAAAAATAAAAATAAAAAACTTTACTCTCTTTTGGTTTACATGTTAGCCGTTTCTGTGGCCCGATACCACCGAACGGTCTTCCAACGAACTGTCTTCAGGTCACAATCTATCACTGGACACTTTGCCGCGCACTGATCGTCGCCGCATCTCCGAGCGGAACTTTGTTTATCTCAATGTCCCTCCGCGCACCTCTGCCTCCTTCCTTTCTTTATCGCTCACTTTCGTTATCAGTTTGAGGAATAACAACAAACTGCGGCATTTACGTGTCGGCCGGACTCGCGAAGCGCGGTTGAAACAAGAAGGTGGAGACTGGTGGAGCGTGTTCACCGTTGACCGCCGCGAGGGGAGGGGGTGGTGCGAGAAAGGAACGAAAAAAAGGCTCGTCAACGTGTTGATAAATAATATATAAATATATCGTGGTACGACGCACTGTTGTGACCCGCGTCGGGCGAACGCCGGTACAATTCTGTCGGTTGGAATTCAGGAGATTCGAGTCCTCGGCTCGCGCCAAGGCGCCGCTCCCCTACTCCGCGTCCCAAGCAACCGGCTGCTCGAGGTAGCCAACCAAATTTGAGATGTTGAGCGCTCCTTGCCCCCACCCATTGCTCCTTGACGCGGTCTCACTCCCGCCAAGGAAAGCTTGGACCGGGTCCTGCAGGACGCTACCAACATCGCGCTCTCTCGCTCTTCAGCTCCCTTCGGAGCCGAGCGGAGCGTCTCTCCCCCCATTCGAGAAACTCGACCCGAGGCCTAACCTAACCTCACCCCGTCTCTCGTCCATTGCCCATCGCGCGAACCCGCGTTGCTGCCGCGTTGCCGCCGCGTTGCTGCTTCGTCGGACGCGACCTGCGCACATTCGGCAAGATAAAGAGGACGGGGGGAGAACGGACGGTAGGATCCTTGCCCGTTCTAGTGGAATTCGCGATAGGTCCTCCCGCGTCCTCACGATTCTTATAATTTTTATCGTCACCTACGGCGCGGTATAGAAGCACGCGGGAAATCGCGACACCGCGGCGCTCTTACCTCATTGGCTACGATTTACTCGTTACAAGAGGCTAACGCGGCAATTACCTTGTTGAGGTATTCAAATTAGCCGCAATTTTCCTTTTCGCTCGGATAACCAACCACCCGCTCTCCACCTCTTCGCCGGCTCACTTTGGATTTACTTGGTTAATCTCTCGGATTAACCACGCCAGAATTTCGGAGCACTTCGGAACGAATCTCAACTCTTTCATTTTGAGCCACACCAGACTTGTATATGTATACAATCTTAATCTGTGTACAGTCTCGTCACAGCTTCGTCGATGTGATTGGAAACAATCTTCCGAAATTATCGGCGTACAGGTGAGTTGTGCGGGGTCGTATCCCCGGATAAGCGAGGTCGTGAATGTTTTTCACCAAATCCTGAGCTGATCCGAAATTGCCTAATTCCGTCGGCAATAGGCGCAAGTTTCCTCGGTCCCGGTCCACTAACTTTTTATTAGCGAGGGGTACACACCCTACGGAAAAAGGATCGACACGAATAGCGGCGTTCGAGTGTCCGTATATTACGAAAGGTGTGAAAATGGAAGAAAGTCTGAAATAAAAAAATAAATGAAACCTGAATGTATTATCATAAGCAAAGTCCTTATAAACCCCCGTCCCGCACCCTTAACCTCGGCACAGCCCACAGCCCGTTCGCGAATAAAAAATATGTGGGTAACCTTGCATTTTTTCCTCCTCTTCCCTTCGTCTCTTTCTTATATACCTTCTTCATACCCCGAGACACAAGTCCGGGAACGGGCTCCTTTTCTTTCGGCATCTTCGTGCACTTTGCATACAGAGTGCGTCACCCCCATGAATATGTTTATTATATTGCACTGTAGTCGCCTAATAAAATATCCGTGGGGGGTAACCACCGAATATCGCTCATGCCCACGTATCGTAGCTCATACTCGCACCTCCGTATCGAGTTACTCGTTTAAAACGACAGAACATGAAGAAAAATACTGTTTTAGAGTGGTCAATGTTCCCTAAATCCTGTTGCTTGTCGGTTGTAGATACCTTTGAGGATCGTTCGATCGTTCAGAAATCATAAATGGAGATCAGTCAAACGGAGTCTTTGAGTTTTTACACTCACAAATCTTTTATTTCGTCTTACATTTCATGTTCATGAGTTTGCTTTGAACTTCTTTCTACTCAAGCTCCGCGCGTCTAGCGTAACTCAATCTGTTGTATTGCCTTCAATTTTTTTTATCCAGAAATGAGAAGAACTTCAACCTCGTCGTTTTATCATGTACGACTACTTCGATGTGAAATGATAAGACGAAATATGAAAACCCCAATTTGAGCTGTGAAATAAAAAAATGTCCGTTTTTTGTTTTGAGAAAAGGTTGTCCGTGATTCTGGGAGAACAACGGCCTCGTTAATTGTTTGTTGGGGTGCACGGGGTGAAGTTTTCGATGGAATTATCGAGCCTGTGCGTATGGAGTCTGGTATAGAGTGAGGGAGCTGCGGGTACAGTATCGGCGTGATCGAATAATAAATAAACCGGCAGTAAAGCTTGTAATGCGGCGATTCGTACGCAAAAAGTGCCTATAACCTTCTCGCACGGCAGTGCGGCTGAGCTTGCCCGAGTTTGGTCGAGTTTCGCCGAGTTTACCGTCATGTTTATGGCATTGCGCTTTCCTTTTAGATTCAATAAAAGCATCGATTGAATATTTGATTCAATTTCACCCTGCCTCGCGGCCTTGCGGCCACGCATAACGTACGCCGAACCGCAGTCGTAGGTTTCGCCGGAAAAACGTGCCTCACACGGATTCTCGCACCCGCTTCCATTGCGCTTCGAGAGAGATATCAGCACTTCGGAACAATCGAAAGAAATATCCAAGATCGCTTGTCTTGTTTCATTATTAACCAGATTTTGCAAAAAAGAAGGCCTTTTTTGGTCTTCGTGAGATTAGACGGCCTCCGATACGACCGCGTTACGTTTGCAGCCGGGCATGGCATTACAGAGAGCATAGAGCCGTGAAAGGCGATTTGAATAATATTTTGTCAGCGAGGCAAAGCCCCAAAATCAGAGGGATGGATAACACGGGATTAAAGATCACTGACGGGGTTGCTGGGGCAGGGTGACGATAAGCAGGGGGCGAAAGGCATAAAACAGAATCGAAATGGATATGAAACCACCTTCCCTTCATTATTGTGGGTATTTAAGATTATCGATGTTTGAAAATAAAGCAAAGGCTACTTCTACTTCTACTTCTACTCGGTCAAGGACGCTGCTCACTCATAACATTTATATTCACCGGTCTATTTCTATTCTGCACACCGCAAACGCCGACTTGGCAATCGTCGACAGGTGAACAAAGTCCATGAGTCCGGTAATTGGTCGAATTTACGACGATTTCGAAAACAATACGTATGTCGGTAGAATAAAGCGTTTATACCTGCCTGACCAGTGTATAAGGTATATTTCGAGACAATATAATTCCCCGAGCCTCGGGTTACTGGAACTTTTACAACGGGTGTATATACATATAACACAGGTATACAAAGTTCTGATCACCGCGTAGCATTCGTGCGACGATTTCACCCGAAAATCGATCTGCACCTGCACCTGTTGCACAATGCTGACGAATATGACAAAAGAATTGAGTCATTGAAGTGCGCGAATACCGTCTTCTCGTTCGTTAATGGCTCCGGTCTCCGGCAATGACTTACGACGAATAGCTTTGTTTCTCTCGAGCTCGGAGCCGAGGTCGTTATGATACACGATCCTGCTGTCCGAAAAACACGTCAACAATGATCTCAGTGTGATAAAATCGAGGCAATAATTGTATTATTTCGTGGTTCGACTTTTGAAAGGCTTAGTTGCGTAAAATGTTGGAATCAATTGAAGCCTACCGTGCAGAGTCGGATGTTCGTACCTGTAGCCTGATAACTTGAAGAGGGCATCTTGCGATATAATTTCTACGGATAATAATTTCCACATTAATGTTATCGCATAGCCCTTCTTCGGGCTCCACGTGCCGGACTTGGAATAACGCTAACTTGGCAAAGGGGAATCCCTTCGCCTCCACCCGCACCCCGTCGCGGCTTCGAATCTAAAGCAACTTGGCCCTTGCGTCGTCGAAAAGGTCGACGGTTTCCGTTGGAGCCCCCGACTCCACGTGCATTCTTTGTTCGAAAAATGTATACGGAACGCCGTGTCCTCATTAGGCGTTTTTGTTTTATGGAGATTCTAATGGCTACCGTAAAACTGGTCCCGAATCCGTCGAAACGCCGCGCGGTGATCATCTTTTATTTTCATTAGTATTTTAGTGATAGTTTGAAAAAAACGCGGACAAAGTTTGGGTTACAAAGAAATCTATGGCTCGTATATTCCAGACCGCATCGAGAAGCCCCAGGGTCAGAGGTGAAATCGACTCCGGCGACACGAAATAAAAATTATTACGAAACGTTAGGTGATTTTAAGGCGCAATCCCGACGTTGAAGAGCCTGAGAATCGCGTCGTTCCACTAATTTAGAACCTGATCGGCTAATTTCTAAACTCGATCTTTTAAGAGCCGGCAAATAGGCTGTTTTTAATGGGATTTCGACAATCTACGGACAACGAACGCCAAAGCCTCCGGATCCAACGGAAAGCCACCTCGCTCCGGAGTCCGACGGCTGCGAGGGGCTTTCTGTCAGATTGAATCAGCCTAAGCAACCCACCCCCTCGGTGAAACTTCCCTAGCAACCCCTCCAGCGTTGGTACCGGACTGTGGAACGAGATCGAGCCGAAACTGGACACGCCGAGCTGACCAAACTACTATCGGTCAGATATTTGCTGGCGTTGCTGCTTTCGCGCCCCATTTTATTAAGGATATTCTAACGCCGACAACCGACTCGGAAGAGGCCTCATCTCGACGATAAATTATATCTCACGCGTCATTTTCTGTAAAGAAGAAGAAGAATTTTTCTTATCGAGTTCGAGACGCGGTAAAGGGATAAAAAATGAAGCTTGTTATTCGGCGAATGATAACTTTCGAACGTTCGCGGAGCCTAATTACCTCCGCGTCCGAATTAATTCTCAGGTGGGTTGTTTATTTTTTAATTCCCTGAAAGTCGGTGAAGCAATGAGAACATTCTGCAGTCGACGTTTGTGGTTCTCGGAGACATTGAGGTGGAGAGACGTATCATTAGAGAGAAAATTATAACAAAGTGTAGTGCTCGGTGCTCCGTGCTCCGTGCTCTCCGCGAAATGCGGAATGCTCGCTACCAGCCGAGCGAAATGAGGTTCGTTTCTGCCAGCGGTAGACCGTCGGAGGATAGAGAGCCAACCCCGACGAGCCGAGGCAGTCCACGCGGAAAATGAATTGAAATTTTAATCATCTTCCAGCTTTCCCCGTCCCCGGCCTCCATCCTCGGGGTTTTTCCTCCCCGTCGACGAAAATCCCCGAGAGTGCGGAAATTTTAGAAAAATTTAAACAAAGGAACCCTGGGTCCGCGTTTGTTTTTCCACCATCGGCGATCGTCGTCGATTCCAGCCGAAAGCCCAGGCGTGAGACAGCGGCCATTTCGATTTGGGGTCTCCCACCGCTCCTCGATATTCTGGCCGATTAGAGCGATCGTTTATTGAGAAATCGCGAGAGGCGAGAGAGTCCGGAGCGGGGGCCACGTGCGGCTGGTGTGGGTATAGGAGTAGTCGGTATATACATACACCGGGGAACAAGCAGCGAGCTCCGTGCCTTCCGAATACTCCAAAAGCGGTGCCGGGGCTATTGTGTGAAATTAGAGCCCTTCTCATGGTAATTGGACCGGCATAAGATTGCCAGAGCAGCCAGTCGCAGCCTCCGCTACATTATATCTTCCATGTGTAATAAAACCGAGCCTTTTAACTTTAACTTTTCACTTTTTATCGCGCCCCAAAGTCTTGTGATAATTATTCCTTTTCGTGGAACTCGGAATTTCCGCTTCTTCTATCGATTGGCTAACGATAATTTCTGCATTCACCGCACACAAATTTAGAATCGTCGATGATTCTTTTTCCACCGTTTGCTCGGATACAAATGCAGGGTGACGTCGTTCCCGACTATACCTAGTATCCTTGACCTTTCTTTTGTTTTTTCCAAGTCCGCGGCAATTAAAATTTAGCTTCAAGTTTAGCCGCCTTTAGGCAGTTTGATATCTTCCCTTCAAAGCTTAGATGTCTTCGTGGCCAGGTGCTCGATAAATGGAGTGGAAAACTCTACGCAGGTTTTCCTCGATCGAAAAAGACAAGGAGATTTTTCGAAAATTGTTTCCCACTCCGGGGAGTATTTCTTAATTACGAGAAATGTGAGCCTTCGGTTCGGGTTCGGGATAGACAGAGACCCTCCTCTCTTCTTACCACACGGACAAATCTCGAGGCTCGAGGTTCCGAGTCGAGGGACCCAGGGAGAGCGAGAGCGAGAGAGAAGGGAATATAACTCAAACCGCAAAAACCTATAATTTTCAGCCCGGTCGGGGGGAGATGTTATCTCGAAAAACGAAGAAGTATCATTGAAACTATTGGTAAATACAGAAATACCGTTCCCTCCGTTTTCGGCCTGGCCGAAATACCAGTTTACCGGTATTCACATTAATTTTCGATACAGCATCGATGCCAGCGTAAATCAACGTATAGACAAGTATTTTTCGTATACAGGATCGTTAGGTGGAAATAAATAACTCGACCGGCTCACCGTCTCACCGCAGTCCCGACTCGCTCCTTATTTTATTAATCGGTTTTCTCATTAACTCATTTGCCTACCGATTCCATCGTGATTTTTTCCGTTTTTCTCTAATTCTCTTTTTTTTCTCCCCTTCTCCCCTTCTCCCCTACTTAATTACAATATTAGCTCCTAAAGAGTCTCGTATTACAACCGCCGCCGAAGTTCTCCACGTTTATTTATTGCCCGAAAATCGGTAAAATTTTCGAATACCTTTTATGATACTGCGCGAGGATTAAATTATTGTGTGGGTACCGTTGCTGTGTAAACATGGGACACCGGGGGTACAATACCGACAATAAATGTGCCTGTATCGGGTACAGGTAATCGAAGACAATGGCGCTGGGTTTGTACGGGTTATAGCGACAGTCCAACAATGGGACACTTCATTGTAGGGAAAAATTCGGGTAAGTGCATGCTCGAACGGTCCCGCTTTGTGCCGAACAGTGGTTTATTGCTACCATTTAGCTATCGAAATTCGCAAGTCGGTTATTAATCACCTTATTCTCAGAAATGAGGCATTCCAAGAAACGTTCTATGGTCTCTCGCCCGTTTCAATTTCCCACATTCTGTTGAAATATTTTTAATTACTCCACTCAAACTTCTGCAGTCAGAATTTTATAATCACCAGAAGGAACCGAACGTTAACTCTTTGTTTGATTTACGAGAATGCCAATTAAGTTTTACCCATTTTACGATCTCCTTTCCGCGGTCCGCGGCTATATGCTCGCGGAATTAGCTTCTTTTTAACACGAATCGTTTCGTATATCGATCATGAAACTAATTTGAATAAGCAAAAATTGAAAGTACAATCGATAATCAATCATCGGATCGTTTCCAAGGGTGAAAAGCCGGCTCCGGTTATTGGTCGCGCGAAATGGATCGCTCGAGAATACCTATCAGCTGTCTATTGGCCGCGACGAGTGTGAGAACGTTTTGAAACGTGTGGTGCGGTGTTATTCGTAAGCCACGAAACTTTGACGATGCCTCGACGATACATCGATAACTGTCTTCCACGAATGATTTATCGCAACTAGGGCATTTTCGACTTTTTTCTCTTCTTCTTCTTCTCCCTCACGTATCCTATTTCTGCCGGGATGGCTCTCTTTCCGTCTGAATGTCTCCCCGCCCCTGGTGCCGACGAGTCAACTGCACCGGGGTTCCGTGATTCTTGTTTTTTTCTTGTATTTTTTTTTTGTTAATTTTCTAAAGATTCACAATCGTCGAGGAGATTTTTTAAACGCTGTGTAGACTGTAATTGAGGCGGGGTAAAAGCTGATGAAGCGTTGTGTAATTGGGGGTCGGTGATTTGCTAAATTACACGGACGATGATGAAATAATGAAATTTAAAAAATAGCGTAAGCCCTGGGAGTTGTTTAATTATACAAGCGTCCGAAACGCGAGAGATTGAAATAATTTCGAGTAAATTTCGCGTGTCAGTGGTCCGCGGTTATTTTTATCACGGCGAATACTGCCGGCAGATTACACGATGAAGCTCAACAGGGATGAAGCACAAAACTCTTTATAAAACATATGTCAATGACCCGGCTTCCCCCGAGCGGTTGGTCGGAGCCTGGGAGTCGGGGGTGAAACCGGGATGGGAGATGGGAGATGTTTGGGGGTGTTTCGGCATTTTTCTGACTCTGGGGTGAGTTTCGCCCGACGGGGATGTTGCCGCAGGTCAGGAACGCGATCTTCGTATTCTGCCAGACGACGGGGAAAAAATAAAAACATATTCCTCCCCTTCTGATTCCCCGTCGAAAGCAATAATCCGACAATTCAATTATCAGATATCGTTCTGATCACACGCTTTATCAAACTATTCCCTCACTCAATTCTTCTATCCTCGTCATTTGGATATTGTTTCAATGAGGATCAAATTTTTCTAGAGAACCGCAACCATTTTTCTATTTTCTTTTTCAGGATAATCGCTGTGTGAGGGCTGAAATTAGGGCGATTTTTTTTCTTTCTCCATTGTCAGTTTTCTGTGGAGAAGGGCTTGTGCGGTCAATGGAGTTGACCGGACTGTGTTTGACGACAGAACGCGGAGCGTGAAAATCGCCTGTTTTTTTTCTTTGGCCTGAAACTGCTCCGAATTGGGTTGCTGGACCGAGTCCAATCCGTTTATGGCCGCAACTCGTATTATTCAAGAGTTTGGAAACATCCGTCGACCGCGTCATTTGCGAGTCGATTCTTCTTCACCCGAATCGCAATCAGCGTCCCGTGGAATCGATCAGCTGCAGACGGAGGATCTATGAAGTTACGAATTAGCCTGAAGCCATCGGTGTATCCGATCGTCCATTCCGGTCAGAATCTGAACTAAGCCCAGGATCGTAAGATCAGTATCGCATCAAGGTTGGTTCCGCGAAAATGAAATACGACGCGTCAGGCTGCGGCGCGAAATCCAGCCAGGCTCCCGGCCGCTTATCAGTCGGTTGGCCAGGTGGAAAGAGGAGCGCGGTGGCGGGGCGGGAAAGCCTCGGAGGGAAAAGTGGGCTGGGGGCGAACGGGGCCAAGATAGCCGACGTCCATTTGCAATATCTAATCTTACGTCCGGCGCCTAGAAACCCACCAAATACAGGAGGTACCAAAACTAGACTCTCTCTCTCCTCTCTATCGCCGTCGAAACAATGTGTGCCGGAACAGAAACGAATGCTCAATCTTAATTCTCAAGAAAAATGATCGACTTCCTTTGATTTTTCGATAGAAAAAGTCTTTTTCCTTCTGGCGAATCGAATCTACAGCTGCGACTAATAGATTCCGTTATCAGCAAACAAAAAAGCATTCTTATCTTATTCAATCTTGGTTTGCAGTAACGTGTACGGCGAATCTGTAAGCGTGTCACTAATTATCGTTCGAGTGAATGATAATTGCAGTTCGAGAAGAGTGAATCCTTGGTGCCTGCAGTGATAGCGGGATTTTTTGATGGACCGTATCAGCATGATGTCGCGGAAGATCGTTGTGAAAGAAAGTTTGAAGATTGTGAAAGAGCGATAACGGGTGGTTGAGGTATGGAAAGATCATTAATATCAATCATTGTGTGTGCGTGTTTTTTTTTTATTTTCCGGTTAGGAGCAGTTTTTCCCAGGCTTTCGTTGAGGTACTTTTCTGAGCCATTTTTCAGACAGGTAAAGATAACGCGGAAACTAGTTTTAACGAGCACTTAACTCGAACTCGGTCGATAGCCCCGAGGAAAGTGAACCTCTCATACCAAAAGGAAATAGCTTTATAGTTGACCGCCTCCTTGTCAGCAGTTCGGACAAATACAATTTTACACTTTCCTTTTCACTTTCCCAACTGATTCTTGACTCTTCCGTTCAAATCGGAGCACAACGATCGGATTCCTCTTCAAATCAATTTCCGAGCTTGAAAGGTGGAAAAATAACATCCGAGCACCGAATTGCAATATTCAACAAGGGGGATTATCGTGCATCTGACACCAGAAATGGCGTGTTTCGCCATCATCTCGGGGTTTTGTTCGCGGGATAACCGAGTGGGCCACACAGCCGGAGTACCCGAAGCCAAAAACACACTTTGGCTACCGTTGGATCGCCGCTGGCCCGTCCTCCGAGAATAATGCTCGTACGATTACGCGCAAGTGTGTTCACGTAGACCTTGAACTGCTGCCTGAGATATACACACGCGTAACGCCATACAATGTTATTAATCACGCAGGGCTGCGCGGCGGCAAATGGCAAGGGTGTCGCGGGCTAGGGCGACGGGGGAGGGCAGTCTCGCGAACTTAATTAATTAAATAATATAATGGGCAGAGAATCCAGGGAGGCAGGTTTCCTATCGGAAGCGTCCATCAGCGGCAGGAGCCCGGAGGCATTGTTGCGCCAGGATCTTCGTCGTTCGAACATCGCCGCAAACCGCTAAGATTTCGTCCTCTCCTTGCGGAATAAGAATATGCAAACTTCGCGGTTCACCACCTCAGATTTCACCACCCGATTTGATCGAGGCCTACGTCACTTCATCGGCCCGCCTAGAGTCTGTTCTTGACCGACGGTTATGTCCAACTTTTGGACAATGGCTCTCCACGAGAACTTTCCAGACGTAGACCGAGGTTCGAGCCGTAGTTGGAATTGTAAAGTTACCGAGACTGGCCCTTTTCTCAATTTTTATTTCTAGTTATCCTGTTAACAGTTCGCAAAGTCGATTCACACGAGTCGAGGACGTATTTATCTCCGCATCGGGCGCTTCGTCGGTGCGCGGAGATAACGGGTAATTTCTAGGTTAGGAAAGGGTCAGAACTGCCCGTAGCTCATCTCTGGCGTACGGAGCCTCACCCCCTGCGAGTGGCCCATCTCCGTAGTTCCCGCAGGCGAACGATGGGGGGATCGGGGACTGGGGGCCGGTGGGTCAGGGGCTCCCGGTCGTTCGGGCGATCTTAGCTTAGCTTAGCCCGGCCTTAGCCCGGGATGCAAATTAGATGCGGGATCTTATAGTTCGAGATATGGGGGCCCGGGCCGAGAGGTTCCTATAATTAACGTTGTACGTCACAGCTCTACACTGTACAGTATAGGAGAGCCACTCGAGAAGCGTGAAATTAGACTGGCCGAACTGTAAGGGCGATTTCTGGAGCAGCCGCGAATCAATTGAGACCTCCCGATCTCTGGGTGTAGACCAGAGCGCGAGTTCTCTGATATTTCTGCCGTTAGAGAGATTAGACCGCGGCGGGGGCGCAGTCGAGGGCCCCACACGCTCACGTACGCACGTAGAATGTAATTAAGATAAATTAGCGTAAAGGGGGAATCGAGCTAAAGCCTTAACGGGTGAGGATAGAGTGGGTGGCGGTTCGGTGAGGGTTTGCTCGAGAGTTGGGCAACCGGGGTGGCAGGGGTGCAAGCAAACTCGGAGCCTAATGATGCATGCCGGACTGGCCGTTTCTCGCTCGTTTCTAACTAACCAAATAATGACCGGAGGGGGTGCGTCGGGGGCTGCCGAGGCCTACGGAGAGGAGCGAAGGAGGTGGAGGCCGTCGAGGGAGTCGAGATGGTCACAGACTGGGGGTGGGGGCCGGCGGGGGAGAAGGGCGTGAATTTTAGACGCGGAGGACGCGGTCTTGCCGGTCGTCGAAAGGATCAATACCGAGTCGCGAGTGAATACTGATCTTAACGTCCCGAGCCTGTGGCAGGGGTCGAACAGTTTTCGCATCTCATGGTCAGCCTAAAAACTATCCCATAGTTCCTTATGCTATTGATCGTCGATCCGAAAGATCGGTGACATCGACGCAAAGTGGATTGCAGGAAGCTGCGAAACAGGACTCATTTCTACCTTCGTTTAGTCGAACGAAGCTCCCATTCAAAACCTCGACGAGTTTTAGTCCGAATGGATCGGGGTTGGAGCTGAGTGAGTAATCTTGGCTCGATCAGACTGTCAGTGGTTCGGATCGATTCGACAGATCGAGCGAAAGCGATTTTGGCGGTGATGGTGGGAAGACGACGAAAAGCGGTCTGTCAGTCACCGGTCTGAAGAGATCCGCGCGATGCATTTGCAGATCCGACATCACGACCGTTTCTGGCGTTTCTGCCTCCTCGACCGTGCCGTGCACCACTCGGAAGATTGCGTTAAATTTTCGCCGAGGAACGGAGCAGCCCTGCTTCCAGCAGTTTCAACCCCTTTGGTTTCGCAGCGTCCGGCCGACGCGGTCGACACCCCAGCGGCCATCTCTAACGTCCAATGGCGCGGGAGCGAAGACCCTTACTGAGAATCCTGAGATTTGACCACGCGCCTTCGTCCAGGAAGCCGCGATGATTGGAATTTTAATTCGGAATTCCTGGATTGTGACTCAGGACTTTTTCTTCGGTTTTTCACCTGCGGCTTCCGTCCGTGAGTCAGGCCCGCAGAAATCGCTCGAATCTTAGGTCTATCGATTTCTCAGGTAGAAACTGTAAAATTAATCAAAGTCTCGTAAGTTTGGCAGTTTTGCAGCCATTTTTTCAGATGGGCAGAAATGGAATAAGAGTGCGGAAAATTTTCCGCAGCTGAAGCAGTTCACGGCTCGGACCGGTTCTTTAAAGTGTCCACTACGCCAATGTCAAGTCCACCACCCTTAGCTGGAAGGGGATTGGCGTGGGCGTATAAGCAAGGGAGAGGAGATAACGTGAGAGAGACTGAGAGCTGAGGGAGAGAGAGGAAGTAGCCTTGTCCAGGCTCTCCCTCGGGAGAGGTGGTCGGGCGAGGGTTGAGGCGGGGGTGGAGGTCTTCTCGTCCTCCCGTTGCTCCTCCACATCCACCGTAGCCCGTTTCTATCTCCTGCACTCCTAACTAACATGTATTTTGCATAAAGCTTACATTACTTGAATTACAATGCCCTTCCTCCCCCTGGCATCCCGTTCCTCTCTTGCCACCCCCTCGTCTCTCCACATCCCCATGAGACGAAGCGGCTAGATGCTGCCCTGTAAATTGCCACAAAGTCATATACGCTCGGTCTTTACTATCCTCAAACCAAATTCATCCCTCGCTAAACGGCCCTGCGCTGTTTTCAACTCGTTCTTCTCAAAATTGATTCCGAAACTCAACTACGAGTTTGCATTGCGAATGAAAATGCCTGTTTCCTTTATTTTGGTTTGTTATCGGAGGTGGTTTAGACCGAATGCTGATGAGAAGAATACTGGATATGGCTGCCAAGACTATCGAAGGCCTGAGAGGAGCCCGAGGATACCAGCTAGTGTTCGACCTTCTTCCGGGGCTTATCGCGGCGGTCAATCTCTTCGTTATTATCAATTCCGTGCTTCATAATGTGCCGAGATATTCGCCAACTGCTGCCCGGAATCTCTGACCGTCCAGAATAACCCTGCACGATACCCTATATACATCCCCAGGGCTATCTCGATCACAATAAAAGAACGCGAGGTCCGGTGCTTACTCCTGACCCCAAGGATTGTCAAGTCATACTCCCGCCGCTCCAGCATTTCCACCTCTTCTCCTCAGCCATAAAAGTACGCCGTGCAGTCCGAACTTTTCGCCTCCCCGTGTCTCTTCGGATATCATATCATCATCATTAAAACTTTCCCTCATCTCTTCGCTCGCAATTAAATCCGCTTTGCAATCAGTTGTCCTACAAAACTTGTGGTCATAAGAGAAATGAGAGCTGATGTGAAAGATACCGGATTATCTCTTCAATCTAGGCAGGTTGATTGAAATTCTCCAAAAATACAGAATCAGCCTGGGCTTTAACGTCGATAGTTTTGCTCTTCCATTAATGTTCGAGGTTCGCACAAAATTGTTACCGATGTAAGCGGGTGTTTGGTCGGTGCGCAGGAGTCGAGAAGAAGAGTCTCGGCAGGATATCAGCTCCACGTACGGTCAGCCGTGTTGGACGATATCTGGTACATACAGCGAGGAGGTGGCGTCGTTGCCGTCGGTGGTAGGCAGGGGCTACTTTGTATGTACGCACGCTGACATCTTATCCACCCGGCCCTCCATCCACCCGTGGGGGGTGGGCCGCGAGATCAATACTGGCGCCCCCTGGACCAGAGCCACTCCGGTACCCCCGTCGCCCGCGCCACGCACCAGGCAGCGTGTGTGAGCGCCGGACCTCTTAGAATCACCAACCCCCTCATCCTCGTCCTCCTCAACCTCCGGCCACCCTCGCCCTCGCCGGTTTAAAGCGATGTGCCCATATTAGGGGAGCCCGGGAACACCGCTGACGCTACGCGGTTTGGCTCCGCGGGTTATCAGAATATTGCCCAACTGCGTCCACCGCGCTTCCGGGATTTGTTTACGACGGGAAAAGCACCGCTGCTTTCTCCCTATACTTTTTCCCGCGAGGACAGATACAAGCGGATACTCTGGTCCAGAAGCGCCCAACATAACTCGCGCAATGTTCTCCTAGTATCCCAAACTGCTGAACGATGTCGGTGAGTATTTACAAGTCGTGTTTACACGGTGGCCATAAATTTCAACACGACATCAAAAATCCGAGACTAATACAGGTCCAACGACATCGGACATGATCTGCATGCGTGTGCGGCAGATGCAAGTGGGCTTATGACCCAACGTGGGACTGACAAGATGCTGGGATTTAAGACGCAGGTCATCTCGCGTCCCGCAACTCTCCCCGTCCCGTAATGAAACTGAGGCGACCAAAGGATAGCGCTCATTGTCCTCCGGGGCGTCGGGACGTCGGGACCAGGTGCCCACCAGGACCACGGCCATTAGGCGCGAGGATTAATTGTCATGCAAAAACACCGATGATGGGACTAACGCGGTAACGCAGAGTCCGCGTCCGTAACGGTCCGTCTAGCAGCCCCTTGGCCGTTGGACTTGGTCCTCGGCCTCTTCTTCAGTTTTTTCATTCAATTTCCATCACGCATCTGAAAATCCCGCTGGAAGCCGGGGATATAATCGTCTCGCGGATCCCAGTTACCGGTTAATTCGAGTAAAGTCATCAGTCTGCACTCTGCAGGGAGGATATCAGGCAGGTACGAGTTTTCCCTCCGCCGTACAACCTCTGACCGGTACAATTACACGCTCGTCAAAGTTAACGAGGATATAACGATTGTTGGATTACCATAGTTTCACGTCGTACACCTCAGTCGTGCGGCAAAACCCGGGGGACGGAGCGTATTTTGTATGACCGATCGACGTCGCATGACCACTTGACGCTCGATGGACAACTGGACGTACGCGAGGGGTCAGATCTTCGGCTAATCCTGATTAATCATCGGCTGCAGGTCGGCCACGACATTTTTGAGGTAGCTAGAACAAGGGTTGCGCCAAGACCCCGCCGGGCCAAGGTTCGCTTTAAGGCACTTGAGGTTACAAGCGTTTCTGTGGTTTCTCTCTCGAGTGACCCTTTGTCGAGTCAAGCATCTACCCGATTGTATATAAGTATATCCATATCCATGTTTTTTCTCCACGAAACGCGAATTTCATTGTCCAAAGAACTCGGCCTCTGATCATCCGTCGCTTGCCGTGGGGGTCGAGGAACCCGTACCGGATTGAGAGATTGATCTGAATCAAATAACCATCTCGAACGGTCTTTCACCCCAGAACCAAAAGAGTTCTGTTCCGGGATCTCGTCGCTGATAGCCTCGAAAGTTTTATCTCGAGTTTGCGGAATCGTTTTACCGAGTATGAAAGATTAGATAACTTTCTGAAGTTGAGAATAAAGGATACTGAGATTCTTTGACAGTCGTAGATGACGTTTCTCTTGAATCTGGGTCACCTTTTGTCCATAGAATGAACACTCTGTCACCGTTTGTGGATCGTCGTGAAAAAAAAGTACGCCTTGGTGAGATTAACGCGTCCGTTACACAACGGCCAACGACTTGAAGCGACGACCTTATCCTCGTGAACCTTTTCGGTCATTGATACAGTCCGTTGACCGTTCGTGTATGAGTACCTAGGTATCTGGCCTATACAATTTTCAAATAGTTCTCCAACGTATTTTCTAGGCCTAGACAAGCCTGTCACAGGCCTGCGCCGAGGTTGGGAAGGATTGAGGTACAGCCGACGACCTACACAACTTTCAAATGAGGAATGAAAAAACACAGTAACAAACGGAGTTGGACCCATTGTTATCAACGTACGCGTGATTCGGGATTGTGTTGGTAAAAGCGCGATCACACCGATTCACGGCAACACGTCAAATTCTTCGACCAGTAGCCGGTGGTAGCCACAAGTAGCCTGCGCGACCTGCGAATGTAACTGGATAGCCTAAAGTTGGCAACGCCCAAATGTGACCCGAGCTCCTCTCCCGCTCTCGCTGTGTGCTCTCGCTCACCGTTCCCCTTTCTCTCTCTCGATGTACGTGCGGACGCCTTGCGATCCACCACCCCTGAAAAGGGGTAGAGTCCACCAAGAATTTCATTCCCATTTCAATATGTCTTGATACGCGTTTTTCTTTTTTTCGAAAAAACCTTGAAAGAAAACGTCCTCCGTACATCGTTGATTCCTTAGTTTGACCAAGACTCAGGAGGCGCGTGCCGGGTTCTTATGTTTTTCATTCCCACTTGTCTCTGGACTTCCGCCCTCCCTGACGAGTGGTCGGTGAGAGGTCGAGTCCAGCTTCTCGGTTCGACTTCTTTAGGAGGGAGATCCGACGGATGTTTGTCGCTCGGGGTCCGCCACGGCTCGTCTTAATCCGAAGACACGCGGGCTGGACACGTGTCCGGACCTTGGACGACGTCTTTTTGTTTGTCCGTTGAGTGTGGTCAGTGATCGGTGGGTCGGGATGGACCCAGAGGTCCATATAGACGGATGCGGCCACGACCAAAGCCGAGCAATAGAGGACGGGGTTTCGGATGAGATACAGTCCATTACGACCCCGGACTTCTTATTTCCACCCGTCCGATAAAGTCGTCGACGGTTATTTCAATCAGCCCTCGATTTCCGAGCTGAAAATCGACGCGTCGTTGATCCGATCCCCGGCTCCGAAGGCGACCGTTAATTTATTCCCAATCGTATCGATAGGGGCGTGAAAGTGAAAGTGAGAGTGAAAGAGTTGAGCCGGTTGGTCTGCGAGTCGGTGTAATCCGGTAAGAGCAACAGTCGAAATTTCCCTGCGTGCACTTTGTCAACGGTTTTGCATTGATTCCCCGTCGAAGCATAACATTTCCTCATAGAAATTCCGCTACCTATATATATATATAGCCTATAAATCGGTACGCAAAGGGGGGTCGCGGAAGAATTATAATGTTAAAGGGATGCGACCGCTCAGCTACGCGGGAACCCAGACTTTTCAAAAGCCGAACCAGGCGTCGCGACGCCTCTAAAAGGGGGAAAAAGGGGATAAAAATTAAAATCTAAAAGGGATGAGATGTGCGTGGAAAACGGGACCAAAACTCTCAATCTCTCTCGCTTCAACTCGCCTCTCTTCACAAAAGGGGGATTTTTGTAGGAAATTAAAATTGAAAGGGCAAGACGCTCAGGGGTTCTTCCGTCTCTCCGTACAGTTGCGTCAATTCGCTTGAGCCGGAATGCCAGCAAAAATGCCTGCACATTAGTCACTCCCATCAAAAAATCTTCTACGTCTGCTTTTCAAACCTGCGTCCCAAAATTACCAGATTTCCACAAAAAGTTTCGACAACCGATTCCCAAAAAACAGTGCCGATCAGGTCTGTCAAATTATTGTCTATGAGAGAAAAAGCGAAGCGAAAATCTCCGCAACCCAAGAGCTGGGATCCTGTATCCCGGAGAGGGTTAGGGGTTTGGATGGTTTAGTGGATACAGGTGATCTTCCGATTCTGTGAGAACGTTCCCACAGTGGGTCCCTTCCCCCCGTGTACGATCGAGAGTGCACCCATTCGCTCATCTCGCGGTCTCCTGCATCCGAGCGTAGAGTTACGTGTCGAGTACAAGAGAGAGATCCGGGGCTGGTACGAGGAAAGGTGGTGCAGTTTGTCTTTGGAGCATGGGGGACGATTCACCCCTTGCGATACCCCCGGATCATGGAAGATCATAATGGGAAACGGTTGGGGCATATTTCTTCCTGGCAGAATATCCTCTGTAAGGATCGCAGAGTCCCGTCGGAGAATCCCGAGGCCTTCGGCGGGGGGGCTTTGTCCTAGATAGACGAGCCTCACAACAACCTACCATCCGTTTATGCTCTCGAACTCTTCCTTACCTGGCGATGTATCCGCGCTGCAGGCGTACCTGGACCGCCGCACGATCTCCGTGAAGATGCAGGTGCGGAACGGGCCAGAAGTCGATGGAAAAATTCCGAAATCCTTTCCGGGTTAGTAAGTCGATCGGAACTACGGAGACGTTGAACCCTGCGGCACGCGGTGGGTTTATTCTTCGGGCAAAAACACCGATGCCCGACTTTATTCAACCGTTTTCAAAAGTCACCCGGCACAGGGAAAACTCATGAATATCTCCAGCAGCAAGCGCCGAATGTTATCGCAACCCTTTCGCGAATCGCTTTTACAACCGAAATTAAAACCTGCTTCGGAGTCAGGTATATCAAGAGGATCACCGAATTCCGCGAAGAGACTAATCTAATTTTGAGTGAAAAATAAGTTCCGAAGAAGAAATAGAGCGAAAAGATTCGCGTTACGGAGCCGATGGGATGAGGAGGAGGTGAACGAAGGAGAGGTGCACCGGCCCGCGGCCCCGGGTTCAGTCGGTTCAAGGGAGTTCGCTCGTGTCCGGGACCCCCGGGCAATAATAACCGCGTTACCAGTTCTAGTTCCAACTTCTAAGTTCCAGTTTCTCGAATCACCACTTTTTAAATTGAATCCTTTTACCGGGTCGGGCAAAGGAGCCGGGCTCCCGCGCCAGGTTTCATTTGCTTTTCACGTCGTGACCGCCTATGCAAATAGTGCAGGTCCTGCTAAAAGCGCGTGTAATGTATATCTCTGAGAAAAATTTACGATCTTTTCAACATATCCTCGTCAGCGTGGGCTCCCGCCTCTCCGGCCGTAGGACCCTACGCCTTTCATATTTATCTTGAATATGTATACTAAACTTACGACCGGAGCTCAGAGGTCGTTACGTTATACTCGGTCCGTAAATGTTGGACCCTCGAAGCATCCACACTTTCAATCATGGAGACGACTCGGCGCGGCGGCTAAAAATAATCCAGACTCCTCGTGAGATCATTCGCGACATTTTCATTCACTCAACCAGCCTTCCTCGTCATCTCGGCCTTGAATTCCGTCCTCAACCTCGTGCGGCGGGTAATTGGAATAAATTTGCGCAAGTTTATTGACACAGTCGTAGATCTCGGATAGAATTGTCGATAGAGTCGTTAGCAGTTGTTAAAGTCTCTATGTCGGCCGGGGTCAGGTCCCGTGGGATCCACGGGTCAGCGGAGTCACGCCTGCGGGTCGGTGATGTATTCGTCGAAAAACGGACGGGACGTCGTCGTCAAACTGGATCGACGTAAGCTCTGCGAAGTAGGTATTCGGTCTCCCGGATAGAGGGGCTCTCGGAATCCAGTTTCTCGAGAAGTAGAAACAACTTGACCGAGAACTCGTACACGAAGCTGACCCGTTCGTAGCACGCGCTGAGGGTCAAGCGTACAGAACCTCCGGGCTTTGTGAGAATTATTTATAACAAGTATCGGTGTCTCATTCCGCGACGGGCCGAGTGACCAGTGTCCAGTGTCCGGTACCCCGTCGACGGGTGCGTAACGGTCGGTTAAATCGAAGGACAGGTTGAACGGGTCAGGGCAAGGGTCGCGATCGGTGATCGGCATCGCGTGGACGGGGTCGTAAGAAGTCACGGGACAACGAGGAGTGCACGAGCTGGTCAGTGTCCAGTGCGACTATCAAGTGGACGAGCGTGCAACAGCTGATGCGAGCCGGATGATCTTGTCTCGAGGAACTCGGAACTCGGAACTGGTATGGACTCCGGGACGGTCACTACGGGTCATATGTCACAGGATTATAAGGTGAAGACCGGAGCTAATAGTTTTGTAATGATCCTGACCCGTGAGATATGATCCCGTAGTTGTCCGCCGGACTCAACTCCTCGGATTTATACAGAGCCGGTCACAAACACCCCGGGGACGACATGTTGTCTTATAAACTGGTAGTTAAACAGATTTGTGACTCAAAATAAGACATCAAAACTTAACGACAACGGGACGCGGCACGGCCGTGGACAATAGGAAACATTTTCAGTTATGTTTTCTTACTTTTTCTGACCCCTTGGCCTTTTTTTCACTTTATTCTACAATATCACGATCGGCTGATGAAAAATAATCGTCAAGGAGGAAAGTTGAACTATTTAGTGCCCACTATAGTCCAAAATCTAGTATGAAAAGACATTATCGATGACTAAAAGTGACTGCGAAGTTTGTTACGCAGCAAGAAAGGGGTCAAATACCGGGTCTTTCTGGTATTCTGTTTATTTCAGTGTTGCGCCAGTTTCTGACGCCTAGATTCACGAGAGACATAATCTCGATAGTTCTTTTTTTTTTTGTAAAAATGTTCACTTCGTTGAAACAGACACATTGGACTTGGTCAACATGAATATTTGTTGCATTTATATGAACTATGCGATCTCATCTGATGATTATTGAAATGAATCCACTCCAAAGACTGAACTAGCCGTAGCGAGCCGAGTCTCAGAAACTAGGGTAGTAGTAGAGGCCGAAACTAGTGTACAACAATTATTAAGTGCCAGAAACTGGCAGCTGACC
Source organism: Euura lappo (assembly GCA_018257835.1). Classification (NCBI taxonomy): domain Eukaryota; kingdom Metazoa; phylum Arthropoda; class Insecta; order Hymenoptera; family Tenthredinidae; genus Euura; species Euura lappo. Next base: position 170,173 of record JAEUYN010001284.1, read on the forward strand.
TAGGCTTGAATAGAAGATTATCATTTAATCATTCATCGAATTATAGATTGAAAAGGTGATCGTTTCTCGCCTAAGAAGTATCGATTTATCCAATGGAACCCATCATTCCCGATTAGATGTTATTTTCCCTGATTCAGAAGAGAATGACCTTAGCTGAAATCCTTATAACGTCAGAAACCGAGGCGTTCGCCTTACTTCTCTGTTTTTTCAAAAATTTATTCACCCGTCGATTTCGTACTTCGTATTTGGCGCGGGTATTCTGCATCGACTCGAATAAATCATGGACTGAATATCGGTATTAGGGATTTGCCCATTTCGAGCCTCCCATGCTCATTAGACGACATTCAGTCAAACCCCTTACTCTCGCTACTTAGACTAATCTCGCGATCAATCTTGTGCCTAGATGCAGCGAGAGGAGCCAGCTGCTCGAAAATCTGTTGACGTCACGAGTGGAAATCATTCCTCGGATGCAACAGAAGCCGGAGGTTTTCCCACCCCTTCCAATTCTCTCCACAACTTACAGCCACGGAGGAGATCCTTAACCCCCGCCAAATTCTTACCTCACTTCTACAACCCAAGCCCATCTGCTTTTCGCTCTTCTCTGACAATGTTTACTCGGGTTTACCGGTGTCTCTCGCGGGCCCAGAAAGATCAAAGCCTTTTTTTCTACTGCGAATGAATTCGCGGCTGTCTGATAATAAGACGAGTCAATGAGGTCGCTCCTGCAATCAGTGCGGTGGTGAGAATAGATGAACGATAGGAGATTCATAAACGGATAAACTGAGTGAGGCCGAATTAAATTCTGGTGGGACCACACATGGGAGGCTGGGCTGGCTTTGCCCGGGATTTTTCACAGGTGTCCGGCTGAGATATTACCGCGCTTAGCAGCGATGCATTTCTTTGAGATTTTCGCAGTCGGGTACGTCCGCGAGAAATGAACCTGTTGCCGAGGTTTATGAGCGACATTAACGTAGTTTCTTGGTGTCTTCTTTCCCCCTCTCGCTTTCGTGGACCAATGAGCTAATCTCGAACGGTCACACGGTTCCATCCGAAAATAGGATGAGTGTTAATTGTATATTAGTTTGGAAGAAAAAAGGACGCTTCATTTTTTCGACTCAGTAAAGCGCGTTATCGGATTTCGGTGGGCTGGTGACGAATGTGCGAAGGTAGTTGGCGAAGCCAACAATGATCTATTCGGCTCATTGTCTGCCCGTGCGAGAATACCCAAGCTGTGAAAATAATTACAGTTCGAAAGACAGATAGAAAAAAACCGTTCCCAGGACTAGAATAGCTATTCGTATGTCTCTCATAAAGAAAAGATTGTGCTGCGGCGTGCCAAGGGGATGTTTTCAGATATGGGGGACGTTCGAGAGACGCTTCTTACGCACCGGGGATCCGAGGAAACTGCGGGGGGATGCTGCATCTGCCTCATTGAGGACGTAATTACATCGGCAAGTGAAAAGAAGTGACGAAAAAAACACTTTTTTGAGACAGGGACAAATTCATCGAACGTGACTGCGCACCTTTTATGATCATATATGATCTGTCGGTGAATCGGAAAATCAGATAAGATTTTCGCTACATTTTCAGGGCTATAGAATTCTTTACTTGAGTGGAAATTATTGAACAACACGGTTTCGTATCAAGTTTCTAATATTTCTTGTAAATGTTTCCGACGTCCTAGTTCAACTTTTTCGCAAAGTTTGATACTTCTTCTACGATTCGTACTACTCAACAATATTCCCAACGTTTGAAATTCATTCGGCAGTTACGAGGAACGTCGGAGCTAACAACGTGATAAATCTTCATCAGGACAGATTTTGGATCCTCGACTTCGGACGCAAAGTCTCTGGGATCTTTCCGGCGTACCGATTCGCTGACAGCCAATGAAAACGCGGTTGGTTTTACTCCGGACCAATCGACGCTCGGCTCTTTGGGACGGAGCGGCCAACTCTGGGGCTAAATTTCATCGTGCATTCGGGAGGGGCAAAAGCGCATTTCGAAGAAAAAGAATTTTGAGGCTGAACTGAACGACTAGGATATAAGGGAGAAGTGGGGGAGGGGACAGAGGTGAAAAGAGATTCCTAGCAGGGGTTCTCACCAAGGACATACTTCGACATTCTCATTTTCACTTTCATGCTGAAGATGAAGACACATAAGACACCGTAATGAAGTCTGGATCAAAGTCATCATTCCAAACTCTGAATCGTTCCCTTCTAGTATCTCGTCGAACCTTGACTAGCAGGTACAAAAAAAGTGACGACGGAAGCAACGGTACCGAGTATCTAGTTTCAGATGAAATATTTCAGATTCCTAAACTCGGATAGAAACTCTTAGCCTTCAGATTATATGACGTCTCAGGCTTTCAGCTACTGTTACATAGGATGAAGGAATTCCGCAGCTGTTTTACACGAGGAAAAGAGCCAGAACTATACTTACAGATTCATACTCCCGAAGGAAGACTCGAGGCTTGTTTGATACTCGAGAGGGAAAATAAACACAAACCAAGGCTCTCGAGAACCTCTGCTGGTTAGGGGTGGATGCTAGCCAGTCCTGAACAGCACCCCGCAATTATCTACCGCGCTCTAACGTAGAGCCTGTCCATTCCGACACCCACACATGCAGGTATCGAGTAGAGCATGTTAAACTGGGATAGGGAAATAGTTAAATCGGAATCTCCTGACACAGAGAAAATAGAAACCGGCGAATGAATAGAACTCGAGAATATGAGATGTTGGTCGGAGGGTCAATCAAGAGGGCGACGTGATGACGGAACAGGACTCTTGCCTGAATCAACCAGCTCCTTTCACATCCGTTGACGACGAAACGAGCGTGGAGTTACGTTTCGCCCGGGCATGTCGCACACGAGGTGAATCCTTTGGAACGCTGGGCACGGGTGCCATTCAAGAGATTCGTCAGCCGTTTCGTTGCTCGTAAAATTCAATACAAAAGAATTGACAGTTGAGGGTTAAAAGCGCGTCTCATCGTCAGTTGCGGCTCCGTGTTTGCGAGGTATGTACGTACACACGTATTTTGATAACGTTAATAAATTTTCAGCCTCGAGTCGTAAAACTCCATCAGGATCGACGGAGGCAAGAGAACAAAAAGTTCCTTTACTTTGACGGATTTTTTTTTCATCGTCGAAATGAAATTTGGCATAACTCAAGTCGGCGTTGCATGCGTGCCCCGGGACCCTAGCGGAAATATCCCTCGTTGGATCTGAGAGCATTAAGAGATGATCATTTTTCACGTAACACGACCACAATGACAAGAAAAAAAAAAAAAAAATGAAAAAAAAACCTGGAAAAGCTGAATGGTCATTTCACGGAGTGTCTTTGTCAGGTTGCAGGCCCGGTGGACTTTGATACCCTACATTTGTGTCTCGTTTTACTAAAAAGCGATCGTATTTCACGCGATTCCTTAGTTCTGGCAACGATCGACAATGCTCGACTTTTTTTATTTCTTTCAATTTTTTCCTTTCCCTTTCTTATTCCTCAAAGAATTTTTTCATAATCATTTCGTGAAGAGTAACCTGACTTCTCCCCCCTCGGTCAGGACCGTCTACTATTGAGATTCTGGTCATTTGTCCGCAATTTGACCATAAATATAGCCCCGTATTTACTTAATGGGGTAGCTTTTTTCGAATATTCTTATACCCTTGTATACTTTACCCACTAAAATATCACTTTTGGGATCAAATGACACGATCCTCGTACCAAAAAGCGTGGAAATTCAGAATTCTTCCCCATTCGTAACGGTCTCTTCTACATTTACCTAAAAAAAAAAAAAAACACGTATTTCACCAAAATACGAACGGATCTCTGCAGCTTGCTCTTTTCGCCCTGCCAATCACACACCTCGCGTTAATTAAGCGAGCATTTGGATGTATTCAAAATTTGAGGCATAAGAAGACACTGAAAATGTTAATTAATGCTGTATTATCCGAGGTACCACTGATTGTCAGGCGATCTTCGCACGTACTGGTTACCGTAAGGGTCGACCATGTGACACTTTCGAAGATACAATCAAACATCTAGAACTTTCAGTCTGGTGTATCCCCATCGTCGGTTGGAAATGTCTGGAAATCGTTGTGAAAAGGGTAGTCAGGTCCGAACAGTTGCAACGTAAACGGTAAGGGCGTAAGAATTGGTGCAGAGATACGTGGGCTCGCAAAAAACGGTTCACGCACAATAACGCATTGAATTAAATACGGCGTGGCGACCGATGGCCGATGGCATCGCTACGAATTTAAAAATTAAAAGAAATAGGGGAGAGAGGATCTTCGCCGAGGTTTGAGGAGTGGCTATCCTCCAGGATGGCCATTGGTTCCGACCCACAAAGGTACTCGGCCGTTGGAGATGGTCGCCGAAGGTAGTACCGGCGAGCGCGTGGTGCCTGCAGATTTGAATATTAATTCCAGGTTGCCCCTAGGGTCACCAGCTCCAAGAGGAAGCGAAGAAGACGTTTAATTGCGTTAACCACTGTCTGGTCTCTCCGCGGCCATACGGCCGTTATTCAAACTCAAGACCACCCCGCGGCAAGATGAACCTAACTTCATCCAACCCTTCCACAGCTGAAATCGTCGGCCGATTTTTAAGGAAACTGGTCTTTGGAAACTTTTCCAGAGTCCGAAAGAGTTTTGAATGTGTACTAGAAGAACGTATCTGGACAGGGGTCTAACAAAAGTAGATCCCGGGCAGGAAATTTCGGCAATAATTCAATTACGGGTAAAAATTTAGTGGTATGAACTCTATAACTCACGCGTGACGTATGAAACTCGCATGAGAGAGCCGTGAGGTATTGCCCGCGACATTAGGCAAATAGGAGCGAAGAGAGAGGGAAAGAGAAGGCGAGACAAAGACCTGGGCATAAATTAGAAGAACAAAGCCGGACCTCGCAATCCACCCCGTGGAGCTCGGACGCCAAGTAAAATAATGATAATCATAATAAGCACAATAATAATGGTAACAAGGTACATGCATGCACACATCCGCGGATCCCGTATTCATATTACATGAACGTATCTGCAGTCCGAATATGCACGGGGCTGTGCTCGGGCGAGGGGTGGACGACGGTCGGTCGCAAATTTATATATCGGCCTCCCAAACAATTAGAAAAGGACCCGCCAGGACTCGGACGAGGGTCGGTTGCGTTTTAATTTCATTTTAACCGTTATATCGCAACGTCTTACGAAATTAGAACGCTCGAACTGTTTCAAACCCCGGCTGTCCTCGACCTACCCTTCGAAACCTTCCCTCCGGTCCGACAGCCGACGAATACGAAATTCGAATCGGAAAGTCCGCGAACTTTTGAAATTCGAAACCGTATTGGGAAGAATTCGGAACCTGCAGGTTCGACCGAAATTACGTCAAGTTAGTCCGAACGGAGTGCCGAGTCCATCTAGTCCATCTAGATTGTGAAGACCGGTACCGGCCCGTGCCTCGGGCCAGGTCGGACCGTAGGATTGCAGGTAGGGTGCAGGTCGATTCCAAGGGTCAATCCATGGGTCACTCGAAGGGTCAGTGATGTCCGACCGATGACCTGCCCCGCCCCCCGTATACAATTATAAATGCATTACCCCCACCCGTGACATGATAATATTCAAATGAAAGAGGAATTTAAACGATCCTTCTCGCCCCTCGCGCTCCTCGGCCAGGTACACGTCCTTGCGACATATTTTATTGCTTGTATTTTCTGTTATAAATTTTCACCAACCCCTTCACCGGGCAGCCGTGCGTTACGTAAGACGACGGTCGACGGTGAGACTGACCCCTCGGGCCCGGCCCGGTATGAGCGGCGAGTAGCGCCATGTGAAATCTTCCTGTTAGAAATTAGATACGATTCGTAAGGGCACTTTAGTACGTGTAAACCCCTCGTTTGATCCTCGTATCTCACGATGAGGATACATAGTATTTCTCTGTAAATGCGATGACGATGTGTATACACCGTAAATATATACCCGGCAACGTATCGTTACGCGCCGTTACTCCTCATCCTCATCCTCGTTCAAACAACGGGCATTTTCTATCCCCCGTCATTTTATGGGATTCGCATTTTTCCCGATGATCTCATCATCAAACATGCCTTCGATCCCGAGATCGCTTCCCACGAACTTTTCATCGAACGTTCCAATCAGTGATACGGATCAGACTATCGATTCCGATATCGTTGCGAAACTGAGATGGCGAATCGAAAGCCTCGCCTCCAGGAATCGCAGAAGGGACGATGAGCCGAGATTCGTAACGGGCGACAAGTGATTCAAAATCTGTCGAGGGTCCCCGGTCTCTGTTCGTGGCAATACAGCCGAATGGCGGGTACCGGGTCAGAGGGTCAGCACGCACGCGGACACGGATGATGCAGGTACAACGCGATCCGGCGCCCCGAATAAAGGTTTCGACCGGGGTCCCGAGGACCTTTGGTCAACACGCTCTTCCGGGTGCATGAAAAATACGGTGTCTTTTAATTTCACAAAGAATTCATCATCAGGCCTCGCTTCCTTGCCTTGGCTTCCGATTCAAATTCAAATTTTAATTTTCATTCAAACGTTGGGACCGAGGAGCGGAGGGCACCGACGACGGACAGAGACTACCGAAATTCGTTACATAGTAATTCAAGTTGATTCGAACCGATTCAAGACGCGCTGTTGTCCGCAGGATGTTCGCGCGGCTCTCCGGACGCGGCTACCGTAGAAAATATAAATTCTAAGCCGTCGAAGGATCGTTTCGTCCCGAATTTCGAGTTTGAAAAGGGTCTCTTGCTCGCGTATACATGTTACATGTTACACGTGTACCAGCTCAGAGCCTTTGTCCGTGAATTCGTCGGCGCGTACTCGCGTCAAATTATTTAGGCTCCGCGTTCGGACCCGAACTCGGAGAGAGCCTAAATGAGCCATGGTACCACCTTTAAAATATTGACTTACGAATTTTTCGAGGCCGGGCCCCGGATAAAACCCGAACTATCTAGAAGACGCATGGGTCAGCTGCGCCGGACACTCCGAGCTCCCAAGGAACCTTCCTAGATACCGTTCACCTCGTTTACTCACTCCATCGAACAACTTTCACCAAAATTGCTCCAGAATCAACCGAATACCATATTCCGATGCGTGTCTTAGACAAGCACTCATTTCTCTTCCCAGGCCCCGCCTATACACGGTGTCCAATATTCACGTGGTTCGATCTTACCCAATTTTGGAGCGAATCGGATCCAAAGGTGATTCTAGCCGAGGGAAATTTCGCGGGGATAGGCGAATAGTTGCTCTGTCAACATTCGGCAGGGAATCGCGAAGCGAGGATCCTCGTATCGTAGTATCTCACGTACCGGGATACCGCTGGAATATCCCCGACTCTACCCTGCACAATTCGTCGAAGAGGAGAGCACGTCGTACACGGAGTCGTCGGAACAGTTATTGGTCTGGTGTAATTTCCAACAGCGATCCGCCCCCTCGAACGTAATCTAGCCTAATAGCGATCTTCCATTTCCCCCCGAACCACCGGCGCCTACATAGACGATCTTCGAAGGCTCGTATGTGGTGCTCGATTCGTCAATCGTGCTCCTTAAAAATTCGAGCACGGGATAAAAACCACGTAATCGCTCTGCATGACTACGCCGCACGGATCAATTGCCAAAACCTATCCAGGTTCCAAACTTTGGAAAACGATCGCGAAGACTGTTCACGTTCATCGAATGACTTCGAGTCATTGGGAAGGCTCCCGTTATCAAGCCTCGTTCGGTGTAGACGTCGAGATGAGAACGACAAGCTGTAGCTCTCCATCCACCAATTGTAGTGCGGAGGATAGCGCGTGCATTAAACATTACACGGGAGCGTCTACTGCGTCGTGGTCGCGTCGGAAACTGGGCGCAGTGGTGGAGCATTATCTTGCTGTATGTGCGTGGTAAATATACCGCGGTGTACCTAGGTGTGGGTTATCGTCGAAGGGCGCAGAAGACGTTTGTGTTTACACGTAGCGCTACGTGGTTGTTGGAGGCTCCCATCGACATCCAGAGCCTCGGATATACAGGGTGCCCCCTTTGCGTCATTCTTTTCTTTCGAGAAAGTCAGAAAAGGTCTCCGACCACAGAGGGGGTCGAGTTTTCGGATTCTGGCCCAATATTAGATCCACGTCGACATCGCACAGGACGGGAAGAGAAAATTAATATTGATCGGCGATCGCTTCCCGCGATGTTTCATCGGCACCGTGTATGCGGGCGAAGCACAGGCCTGGGATATCATACCTGTAACTACGTCGAATGGGACGGAGCGTGCAGGTACCGGTGGATCATCGAGGTGATCGTCTGTTATTAGTTGCAATGGTCTGGGAAAACTTTCATTAACCTCCTCATGCCTAATTCATGAGGTGATGGATGTACCGCCTATACGATACCCTATCCGACGGTATCAATATAACACGTATTACACACACGTAGTCCCTACATGGGTGGGTATGTATGTTGTATAACACTGTCGTCGCGTGAGCAAAGTTACTCTCCAGACAGCTGTTATCTCGCCGACCAATTCACACGCGGTACAAACTTGCGAATGATAAAGGCGCGATGAGAAATTATGATAAATTGCCTTTGGAAAATATTAATCGTAATTTCTCGTTTGTTCATACTTGTCATCGTATTTTTCCATCCATAGAGGCTAGTGAGGCTTTCGACGATTCACTATTGTACAATTTTTTTAACACCTCAATCGATCTTGGGAAAGTGAGGATTGTACATTTCTTACCATTTTCGACCGATCGTAGTGTAACTTTGTGAGCCGAATGCTTCGTATTCGTAACATCAGTTTTTATCCTAAAGCAAATGATAAAATCAAAGTTATTCACTGCCAGAAGGGTGAACGGATTCTTCGACTGTTCAGATTGTAATACAAGACTTTGACTAACTATTCAGTGCACAGTTGTGATTAACCGAAAACAAGGATTCAATGTCAATCTTCATGTCACGTATTTAATCGCTAGAGTTCGGAAAGTATACCCTCCTTGGAGGCAACTCGCAGCGGTCGGTATCTACCGACCGTTAATAAGTGACATCTACAGTTAGGCACTTGATTTGCTACGATATCGATGGATGATAAGGTAGTTCTGCTGCAGGTAGAGAAGTTTGTTTTCCAAAGAGCATGCTATAGTCAATCTTTACCAACCAAGTAAACGCTTATTTACTTATTTCCACTGATATCAAAGCCTACGTGAAATTCTGAACATATGCATCCCAAAATAACTTTATTTCACGCTACACTAACGACGAAATCCTTGGTCCTGAGTACAATGATAATTGGCGCTGTCAACTGGTGGTCACGGCCGTTAGTATAGGCACGGAGTCGTGGTATAGGGGAGAGGCGGGCAAAATAGGCCCCCCAAAAAATTTCAAATCTTTTCAAAATCTCAACAATTTTGAACGAGATTTTGAAACTATTTTCGTATTTACTTCAGAATCCTTCAAACATGAGATATTTAAAGTTTGCGAGGGCAAATGAATAATGAAATTTAGAAGGTTTTTCAATTTTGAAGAAGGATGAAAATTCCGAGGGTGCCTATAATTTCGCCCGCCACTCCCCATGTTTTCAAGATATACATATAGTCGATTTGGTGTTTGAAGTTTGCTAGAGCAAGAAAATAATGGAATCCGAAAAATTTTCAATTTTCATAAAGTATAACAAACCTTTTTTCAGGGGGCCCATTTTGCCCGCCGGCGGCCCATTCTGCCCGCACTTTCTCTAGGAGCGTCTTATACATAGCTGATATCATGTTCGAAGGATTCTGAAGTAAATACGATAATAATTTTGAAATTTTTGAAATTTTGAAAAAATCGGAATTTTTTTTTGCGGGGGTCCATTTTGCCCGCCATTTTCGGACTTTTTAGATAAGGGCGTTCAACACTCGGCATAGGTCGGGTTATCGTTTTTTGGTAAAAATTAGGAGATCCATTGATCCAACTCTCCACTATAAGGGGAGAGTCGGCTATATCGTACCACCAGGTAAATCGTACCACTTCGAGATCGCGAATGTCCGTTGAAAAATTCGCGACCTGGTGGCGTAATATCAAAGTTTTACAGTCGAGAAACGCGAAAACGGAGTTAGACGAGAATGGACGCGATCGGCGAAAAGATACGCACAATAATCTATTTCACTAGTATTCAATATGGTTTTCGACAGTCAACCCTAAGGCTATTGTGTTTGTGAGGACCCACGTAACTCTTTTCAGTAATGATGCATTAAAAGTAACTATCTTTGATCAATAAAATAAGAAATTTAATATTCATAATTTATTAATCTCATAAGAAATTTAATATTTATATGTATACCGCTCATGGTCAAGTCAAGTCAAGTCAAGTCAAGTCAAGTCAAGTCAAGTCAAGTCAAGTCAAGTCAGGTCAGGTCAGGTCAGGTCAATATTATAATTTAATTATATTATTATTATTTATATATCTATCTTTAATCAATAAAATAAGAAATTTAATATTCATAATTTATAAGTCAAGTCAAGTCAAGTCAAGTCAAGTCAAGTCAAGTCAAGTCAAGTCAAGTCAAGTCAAGTCAAGTCAAGTCAGGTCAGGTCAATATTATAATTTAATTATATTATTATTATTTATATATCTATCTTTAATCAATAAAATAAAA
>JAEUYN010001285.1:0-67210 GCA_018257835.1 Euura lappo
TCCTGGACATATTTAAGGGTGTTTAGTCCGAATTCAAGAGGGAGAATGAAGCAATCATGCTTTTTATATATGAATTCATAGACTGCAGAGATTAAAACTGAAGGGAACGAAATATCCGTCGGCCTTTCGAACCTCCGGTTCAATTATTATACCTCGGGTAAAAGTGAGAAAAGTTTTCCTGCATTTGATAAGATTCTTCAAACTTTTATAGAACCGCACGTCTTCGAACGATTCGCGTACACAACGGAAAAAGGAAGCCGTTGTTAATTTAGATTATTAATTATCTTACGCTTTTTATCATTCCTTCGAACCAACTCTTTCAATCAGCACGAATTTCCTGCATAATTGTTCATCAAATGATTCCGTCATGTTTCTAAGGTGTTTTTGCGGTCTTTCTTCGGATCCTTTATCCCCTTATCGTCAGATTATGTCATTCTATTATTCACACAAGCCACAAGGTCTGATAGATACTCGATATATCAGACTGGAAGTCATTCCCACAGAAGTAGCAGTTTCTCTGATACAGAATAACAATTCATTCGTCAATTTCTTGGGCCTCTTCGGTATTTCCTTTTCGTTATCAGAAACGAAAAAAAACCGTTTTCGTTCTTCGCACGACATCTTTCAGACCGCAACACGAAAGTCTATCGATATTGAATTCGTCGCGGTTATAGCCGCACCTCGTCAATTTCCTTTGCTCATAAGACATGCTATAGCGAATGGAAATTATCCAGTAAGATTTTTTCCATGGGCAACGTTGCCACGTGGTGGATCAGTCCACTTCATACATGCGTCTTGTCGAATCGGCGAATGTACTCACAGCTGCAAAAGATGCGTGTTTGATCAAACGGAGCCTTTTTTTTATCTCTCGCAAATTTTTGTCTCCCTCTCATCGCACGTGTCTCAACCTCAAACACTGCGGGGACTCGATCCTTGATAAGAGATTCGCGCACTTTCCCTTCCCCAATCTTAGCCAAGTGATATCTTCGTCGCAATTGTTCATATTTTTCAAAGCTCAAACCCTTAGATTACTTGAAAAAATTCAATATTTCAAATAACTCACGGATCTTCAGGCACTCGTTAGATTCTTTGTGCCGTGTGGCTACTTCCTCGTCTGCCCTTGGGGCCCATGACGTATGCGGCCCTATTTAACGATCAACAATGAGGCCTTTGCGGGCCTCGTTTGGTTAGATATGGACGAAACTTTCTTTGGGGTGTGGGAGGTTGGTGGATATTGTTGTACTTTATTGTACGCCGTACCAAGTATTCACTACAATGACGATCCTTGTCCGCTACGTACACGGTGTGCGTGTATTTTTAGACTCGGGAAACAGCCTCTCTGGGACTCCTTATGCTTCTACAGGGTGATTCATAACTCTGAGACATTTTTTCGTCAACTAGATGAAAGCGTATTTTGATACGTGAGGATTAATTTCGCCGAAGTCTCGTTTCGTCTTTCACGAAATTTGTTGGATTCGATCAATTCGCAAAGTTTGTGTCGTTAGAGTCGGTAACATTAAACGTGATCCTCCTTCACTGAGACATTGGCGCGGCTGTCATTAAACCAATGAGAGAAAATTAATCGTTATAATATATACGTGTATTACATAATATGAGAAGATAAAATATAGCATCCTCTAGTTCAGTCAGGAATTGCTGATTGATATAAAATATTCACGTCGCAGGACGGAAGCCGCTCATCACTTATTGTTGGTTCGTTGATCGACATCAATATCGCGAATATGGTATAGCAGAAGCAGACTGGCATTGGAGAGTCGAGAACCTTCGCACTGAATGCAACATCATCGCCTTTCTTCCATCATAGAACCCATGCCGTCTGCATACAAGGTTATACGTGTAACCATCGATGACGATTCGAAGTGGGATTGATAAAAAAAAAAAAAAAAACCACTTGAATCTTCCTCTCGAGTTCGCAGAGGATCAATTCTCATCCAGGTAGACGAATGCAGGGTAATCAGTCGAATGTTGCATAAGAGTGAACGAAAAGAAAGAAACGCGGATCGACTTCAAAGTCCGAATCATGTAACCTGCATCCTTGAGACATCGAAAAATGGACTTTTTCAAAAATCACTTGTCGTAAGGTTTCATTTTCTTCGGAGAGAAATTCTTCATCATATGAATGAGGGAAACTGAGAAAAAAAAGTCCTGTGACAAGTTACGGTCGGTTATCGAAATTTAGCGACAATCTAGTCAGTCTTTTGTTGATGATAACTTGGTCCAAATTTTTTGTTTCCAATTTGCCTCATTCATACGGTGAAGGGTTTTGAAAAAGGCAATTTTTCGATGTGTAATGAAATTTGGATAAGATACGCTGCACTGGTCCCGTTATGTCATATTTACGATTGAAGTCGAGCATGAGAAACGTAACCTTGACGCTAAAGAGATGTGGACATTTTTGGTCCTCAACTGCGTCGATGCCACAACAAAATGATGAGATGAATTGTACCACTAAAATCTTGATCACTGTATAACTGAGTCAGCAATGAATTCGTTCCATCCCATCTTGCGGTATGATATATTATAATTAATGCACTTAGCCTTGTGCGGTTTCTGTCCTTTTTGCAACAGTGTCTGACCCTCGATCCAGTCTCGTAGATAGTGGGTGCAGCATAAACATGAAAAGAAGTCTGACATAAAGTTGAAACGCCCTCATTGTACATATCGCACAGAGGTCGTGCTAAATTATCCTCAAATGTGTCGATCGGAGACGCGGCTGGGTCGTTTGATCGGAGGTCGAAGGTCGAACCCTGCTGGTCATGTGTTGACTTGTACTTTCGTCATTTTCTCCTGTATATCTCGTGTGTATGAACCAAGGGTCACCCTCACAGGCATAAAGTCAGACAATAGAGATATCATTGACGCATCTGCGACATTGAATGATACCGGTGCATAATTATAAATAATCTCTTACTCAATTGCCTTATCTGAGTTATTATTACACTTTCCTTTTCTTCTTTGCAAGTTATTCAGGCGATGACTTCAACAGGAATATGCGCACAATTTCAATACTGTGAGACTGATATTGGATCATCGTTCAGAAAAAGTGATTGAACTAAGGGTGGTACGTCAACTATTGATTCTGTCCCCAAAGAGAGCGGAAGTTGGCCTACTCGTGGTACACCCACAGAGCATGCTGTAGAGTCAGAGCTGTTGGCGAGAGATGGGATGAATTTTAATTGATTTTTCGTATAATCCTCGCTGGGATATTAAGGAAATTATAGAGTCTGGCGTAGCCCATTTTCACCCTTATCGAACCTGCGGTGTACTAAAATGAATCCAATAATATCGAAAAACTAATTGCCGCGGGTGGGGTAGAAGTCCTGGAAAAGGTTATGATAGTATTAACACTGAGGGGGACGCGAATTGTTTCCGTTCCTCCTTCTTCACCTTTTCAACGATCATTTTTTTCACATGTTCTCATGTTTTTCTCAACAAGTTTGTACCCAGGACACAAATGTCTCCGTACGGACTCAAAGGATTTCAATTATCCGCTCCCAGGAACGTCGACGCCTGGGTAGGAGAGTTCTCTCGTCTTTCCTGACTCCTTTCTATCTCGTTCTCTCTTATACGGTTGGTTAACGCGGAAGTACCTATAACTGGGAGGTGATCATGCCACGCGCACTCGCCGACGGATCTTCTGCACCATTAGACCCAGTAAAACTTCAATTAGACTCCTAACCAACGCTCTCCTAACTCGAATGATGACAAGAAGCAAATTCACACCAAATAATCGTTAGATTCCGATGAAACAATATTTTCTTTGCAAATATGCCATACATCGGAGCAGTTTATATCTTTTTTCTTCCATATCTCACTTCCGGTTCGTTTTAGGTGAAAATTGACTCGATAAGGATTTGAAGCTCTTGAAATTCTCTACGAAAAAGGTATCAACAACTTTTCGCGTAGATTGGACCGTTTGGGAGAATCGTTAGAAACAATTATCTCTTTGCAAATATTGAAATATGTGATGCATTCGTGCAGCTGCCATCTTCTTTCTGCTATATCTCACTTCTGGTTCGTTTTAGGTGAAAAATGATCTGAAGTGAATTTGAAGCTCTTTAAATTCTCTACGAAAAAAGTATCAACAATTTTTTCCGTAGATTGGACCGTTTGGGAGAATCGTTAGAAACAATAATCTCTTTGCAAACATGCGATGCATTCGTGCAGCTGCCATCTTCTTTCTGCTATATCTCACTTCTGGTTCGTTTTAGGTGAAAAATGACCTGAAGTGAATATGAAGCTCTTTGAATTTTCTACTAAAAAGGTATAAACAACTTTTCACGTAGATTGGAACGTTTAGAAGATATACAGGATTAAAGTAGTCAGGACCTCGCGACTCATACTGACATTAACGGGGTTGGAACCAAACGTATCAAATCACCGTCATCTGCGTGGGTGTCGAGTTCGTTCAGACGATAGATATAGTGAATGAAATGGGCCGGTCTTCGACCCTGGCGAAGTGGTCTTTCTCGTCTGGCTCTGGCGCAGTTCAGCGACAGCAACGGGTTTAGGGTTAGGGTACGAGTACACGGGGGTCAGTTACTAAGCGCATGGAGGCAGAGGTTGGAATCCGCGAGTGGTAGGACCAGTTTGCGATATAGCATGATGACTTTTTATTCCCATTATCATTCGTCCTATCCCTTTTTTGTTTCATTTCTCTGTTGTTGTAGTTTTTAGTTTTTTAACCTTTCATACGATGAGAAACCAGTTTGGCTTCTCGACTCTTTGCTCAACCTCTCCCACGTACGGCTGTAAGCCACGCGTGTAACCACTAACGTAACACGCGACAATAACTTACTCAAACTTGAACGCAAATTCAACCCTCGGTTCTCCCTTCTTTGTCCTTCTGCAATGGGGAGAACTTCCTCATTAGCACTTCAGGAGTCTAAGTTTCGGCGATACTGGCTAAAAATCGGTAACTTAGGTCCTGATCTTGATTATGATTCTATGATCGAGTATCAAGTGCAGTTGGATTCAGGACTTCCTGAGGAACGGCGTGTGCGGTACCCTCCTGGAATGAATCAGCACTCTTTTGAATAATGCAGAAGAAATCAGACGTGAAATATCCTGGAGGTCCAGGCGCATGAATCGGATGACTGTAATAAAGCGTGAGAAGGGAGGGAGAGGGGGAAAAAAAGAACTACGAAAAGCAGGGATTTTTAGCTCTCTTCGATACAGTTACGTATGTGGAACTCATCGATGTGTGAGGCATAAGCGCACCTCACATATAATACGCGGGCAACGACGTGCCTCGCCTGTAGAGACACGAGACACTGTTAAGGACGGTCAAATTTTTGTCCACTTCAAACTCGAAGGTGGTACATACTACAAGAAGTACCAATCACAAACAGTAGTTGATTTTTTTCTGAATGCGTTTTTGTACACTAAGCGTACACACCAAATTTCATTGACAAGTATCGAAAATTGTTATCAATTTTTGTTGAAAAATAGAATAACTCTCACAATTTTGAATATTCTTTTATCAAATTTGGGATTCACACTAGGTTCATTGTCCTCAACAATCAATCTTATCAGATTTTTTTGCTGAATGTGCAAAGTCAACCAAGCTTGAAATACTTTTTCTGTGCTACACTGTTAGACATTTCTGTATTTCAAAGTTTAATAACTTCTATAATTTTCAATATTTTCGGCTGAAATTCGTTGTGCTCGCTCAGTTTACTGTCCCGAACAATCGATCGTTGCAGATTCTCGATCCCTCACTTTGGGCCGCGTGCGAAAATTCGTCGAGGTTCAAATCTAGGTTTCCCGCCTTGGGCTGTAAAACATGTTTTTCGGAACACAAAACTGCAACTCTCTGTGACCGATACTTCTCATAGCTAGGTACTCGGAGCGGTGAATCCCCTCCTTAATATCATGAGAAATTTCGATCTGTGATCGATCCCTACGATCGTGTGACGACGAGGAAGCATCGCGTGGTCGATGGCGTCGAGAGGACTCCACATTGAGGAGAGAGAGTTGGGGCATGAATGGAGCCGGTGATTAGCGACTGCTCCGGCCACCCAGTATTTATCACTTCAACTCTGCTGGATTCCAGGATTCGGATCAGGTTTCTTGTTGAAAAGATGCTAATTTCGCGTGCAAAAGACACTTTGAAATTGTGCAAATGTCAATATTCATCTGATCTTAATGACATTTTGAATCGTTGCAAAACACT
Organism: Euura lappo; assembly: GCA_018257835.1. NCBI lineage: Eukaryota > Metazoa > Arthropoda > Insecta > Hymenoptera > Tenthredinidae > Euura > Euura lappo. The sequence continues at coordinate 6,197 of JAEUYN010001285.1, forward strand.
TTCTGCCAGATTATTTTTTCTCAGATAAAAAAGGAAGCGAAAGATCATCAGGATAGAATCGCGCAGCTGCTATCAACGACTAAATTGCATCTTCTAAGCGGAAATGTAGAATTTCTACGCTCGTTTTTTCATCCTGTTTCTTCATGAGCCGGCTATTGCACATAAAGAAACATCGCAATCGATCAGTGAGTTATGCGCATACGTATTGCGTATGCGGTGGACATAATATAGTTGTATTCACGTGTTTTTCACCGCCTGAGGGCCACCGATCGAGGTTTCAACGTTAGTTGGATATTTAATGACTCTATGCGTCGGTCCCTTGCATAAGACGACGGAATCGCGGCCGCCGCGAGTAAAATAGAAGATCGCCGAAAACGTCCACGAGTCCTGTGGGCCGGGGTGAGAGTATAAATTGCGACGATGTAGTAGCCGAGGCGTCGATAAATCCGGACTTATCTAAAGCTCGTAATTCAGATATTCACGCGAACGCGGAGGCGGAGGCGAGGCCTTTCCTTTATTCCCAGCTTCTTCTCCTCTTCTTTCGCTCCGGACCGTCGATCTCGGATCTCGGATCTCTTCGTCTCGTAGTATTTCTTTGAGGAGCGTTCGAGCATGCGAAGGTCATGACTTTCCACACACGTATTTCCCTAGCCTGAATCCTCACCTTCGTGATATCGGACCCTTGCATAAACAGAGTCCGAGGGTATGGAGGAGAGACGAGCAGCCGACTGATTAGAGAAATAGTTTGATAAATGAAATATAGGCTAGACTGACGTCGAACACAGATGTTACAGAATAAATTATGGCTTCTGGTCTACACTACGATTGGCCAAATTCAGATGAATACATGTGTGAATATGGAACGTGATTATGGGCATAAATATGTCACTTTGTAATGGAGGGATCGATTGATCGCACAATTTTTATTACCCTTCTATTCGATTATTTATTGTTTTAATCAATTTTTCGATCTGAAGAATCAAAGTCAGTTTGAATTTTCATTTTCCGTACGAGATAAGAGTATAAAATTATGCAGAAGGTCACGAGTCGAGTGCGAACTTTTAATATAACGAAGTTATCAGTTAGATACCAAAAAATAAATAGGGGCCATACTTTTGACACTGTATATCTACTAAACCGTTCAAACTACGCGAATAACTGTAAGATTCTTTTTTGTAGAAAATTTCACGAGCTTTAAAATTTGTCTGAATCATTTTTTACCTGAGAGTAACCGGAAGTGAGATATTGGCAAAAATAAGTTACAAACCGAAAGATCAAGTATAGCGAGTGAAAAAAAAGGTCTTACTTTGGGGCTGTATATCTACTAAACCGTTCAAACTAAGCGAATAAGTGTAAGAACCTTTTTTGTAGAAAATTTCACGAGCTTTGAAATTTATTTAGATCATTTTTCACCTGGGAGTAACTGGACGTGAGATATTGGCAAAAATAAGTTAAAAACCAAAAGATCAAGTATGGCAAATGAAAAAAAGGGTCATACTTTTGACACTGTATATCTACTAAACGGTCTTATGCACGCAAAAAACTGTAAGAATCTTTTTTTTAGAGAATTTCACGAGCTTTAAAACTAGTTCTCGTCATTTTTCACCTAGGAGTAGCCGGAAGTGAGATATTGGCAAAAATGGGTTACAAACCGAAAGGTCAAGTATGTCAAATGAAAAATCTCATTAATCGAGGAAGAGCCTGAATCTAGATCCGAAGATAGTCAGTCAAAACTTGTTCAAAAATTCATCCTTACCGCATTGTAGTTCTATTTTTGAGACCCCTTATCTTCAGGGCTTCTCATCCTCGAATTAATACGTCATAAAGGACGTGGCATAGGGTCAAATGAGAGTCGATGCTGATGGGGCGATCGTAGTTATTAGAAAGCGTTGTTATAGTAGGGCGTGTGTAACAACACGTGATTATTCTGTAGGTCGGTAACGGAAATAGCATATGATATCACGACTTGATCGGGACACGGTCAAAGCTGAAAGTGAGCTCAATGATCTGCGGCAACTAACATAACGTAACGCTCACAACACCAGAAGCCCGATGTGATGCAGAGCTTTTACGAAGATTGCTTATAAATAGAACCGTCTCCATTCATTCACTTATTTATATCTCTGGATAATTTTGACATATAATATCGCCTTGCGGGTGATCAGATTGTGTCCTAATCATGGTCGATGAACAATACCGAGAAGCGAAATAGTTTGAAATCTGCTAGAATCGAGTCGATGCATCACTGGACGGATTTAGTCTCACCACGTGTGCCGAGGTGTGCATTGTCCCACTTGTATCTGTCAAGAAAAGGCCGTAAAATGAATTGACGCAACTATCTCATTAAGTATACGTGCTGCACATCACCGTTGCTCACGTACATAATTGTTAGCTCGTAAACGTAAGAGAACTCTTTTCGAAAGTTGCGGAAGAATTATTTACATTAAAACGCAGAAGAAGAAGAAGAAGAAGACGAAGAATACTCATTCTTGTTGGAAATGACGAAACTAAAATCACAGTGATTGGACATTTTTGTATGATTTGATTAAATTATATGAAATTCTATTTTGATTTCGTCGAATTATATCGAATCTGATCAAATTTGACCAGAGTTTTATGAAATAATATAAAATTATATGTTTCTTAATTTTTTTTAAATTTTATCAAGTCGAATCGACGTACAATCGATAAACTTGTATATTTTTGTAAAATCCAATGAAATTTGATTAACGATCGATATTGTATGATTTTATTGAGACAAAATCAAGATAGAATTCTATGAAATTCTGTAGAATCTTATCTGATTATAGAAATATAATGGATGAGGAATTCTGAATTTTTTAAAGTTTGTTTTATTTGACTTTTTTGTAAAAGAGTCATTCAAAAAACAGAATATTGAATATCTGCAGAGTCTCTGCTCAATAATATCGTCATGGTTTGGTCACACATCATGCATGATGATCGAGTATATATAGGTTGAAAAAAACCGTATGAATAATCTCCGAAAGGAAAGAAAAAATTTAACAAATCATCGACTTCACGGTACAAGAATAATTCAATAATGATATGCGTGAAGATTATCAGGTATTGAAATTTTCATCAGGTGTGAATCCGTTGTATACGCAGTGAAGAATACTGGAATAATATTTCAGAAATTCTATTCAAGTTTTGTGTTAATTTCTACGCTTCTTTGATAAATTTGTATCTCCTATCGAATGAAAGACAAATAATTCCAAAATCAACACGTATATGTTACTCATCCGTGAGTGAGTTGTAAAATATGTAACATAAATTTTCTTCAATAAAAAATCACAATTCTGATTCCATTTCGATTTTAATTTTCAATCCTGTCTAAAGTTCTGTAAAAATTCTATTCATGGATCAATCATAGATCAGTTTGAGTCGATCTTATATCCATTTTACTGTAAATCTTATTCATGACAGAAACGATTAAAAAAAAAGAGGAATTTTTTCTTTTCGTCTAATGTAAAATCGATATGACTCAAAAATTTAGTCAATTTTAACACAATTCTTTATCAACATAGTTGTAACGCGTAGTTGAAGCTATCACTAGAAATTTCGAATGTGATTTAGAAAATATCGATCAAATCGAGTCATGATTTTTTCCTGTCAACTTTTATTCCTTTTACTACATGTGTAATTAGATTTATAGTCTTATATAAATATATTCATGTTGTAGGTGCCCAAAAATGTTGATATTACACTAAAAAACAAAAAAAATCTCTGAAAACCGTATCGATTGACGTAAATGAAAAACAATTCTGAATTATCTCAATCCGCAACAATTATGGGTTCAGTAGCCATACCAGACCTTCCGGTCCTACATATTTTACATTTTAACATGTAAGTATTCCGACCAGTAACAGACCTCGAAGGTCGACGAGGTAATAACGTCTACACGTATATCTGCTTATCCACGCCCAAGAACAGAGCGAATAGCGATAGAAAAAAATTCTAAATGGCGATTCGACCTGAATTTCAAACCGTTTGACTCATCTTTATGGGTGTAGGCCGACCCAGAGGATCGTTTGCTTCGCAATTTTTCATTTATTTATTTTTTCGTTGTTTGTTCCTCGTTCCCTTTCTTCTTTACGAAATCGTCTGTAACAGCGGGAGACCGACACATGGCCTATAAAGTAAAATTAGTTCCCTAAGGCTTCGACCGATTAGACCAGACGATGATGTTGGCTGTGAGACGTTCGTGGTTTCCTCAGTTTTCTTCGATTTTGTCCTTTTTTTTCAAATTCTACTTCTGTGTATCCGACAGCGAGATAACCGAACGCGATTTAGCTAATCACGTAACGACCTACTCGTGCGTGAATCTCGACGGCGTGTCGAAAGAGGACTGTCTACACACGTGTTTTTCTCATTTTTTTTATTTTTCCTTCTTCCGTTTCTTTTTCTTGGCCTGAAATCAATTTTGAATTTATGTAGCCCTCATTGTGTTTCTCTGAGGCGAATTCTATTCTCGTCGATTCGCTATACTACTCGAGCTCGTATCTGTAAATTGTAGCTGAATCATCAGTAGTCAGTATTCGAGAACCTATTAATTCGGAATTCTCTTGTCGGGATTAAGAACGATAAAAATTAGGGATTAAAAAAGGCAGTAATTAACGATTTTCGGATTGATACTCGAAGCACGCCACATAAAAAATTAGGAATCATTGATTATATCCTGGGAAAATCACAAAAATGATACGAAAAAAATTTCAAAAATGTTGTTTATATTTTTCATTACAAACTGTGAGGGTATTGAAAGAATAAATTGATCCTAAACAATGTTCACACGGATGATGATGGGGACACTTGAAAAAATCGTCATGAAAGTCTGACAATTTAAGAAGAAATGACACGAGTAGGAAAAAAACTGTGAGAACCTTTTTTGTAGAAAATTTCACGAGCTTCAAAATTAGTTCTTATCATTTTTCACCTGGAATTAACCGGAAGTGAGATATTGGCGAAAATGAGTTACGAACCGAAAGATCAAGTATAGCAAATGGAAAAAGGGCCATACTTTTCAGGCTGTATATCTTCTAAACCGTTCAAACCACGCGAATAACTGTGAGAATCTTTTTTGTAGAGAATCTTACGAGCTTCAATATTTGTAATTATCATTTTTCACCTGGAATTAACCGGAAGTGAGATATTGGCGAAAATGAGTTACAGACCGAAAGATCAAGTATAGCAAATGAAAAAAGGGCCATACTTTTGAGGCTGTATATCTTCTAAACCGTTCAAACTACGCGAATAACTGTAAGAATCTTTTTTGTAGAGAATTTTACGAGCTTCAAAATTTGTAATTATCATTTTTCACCTAGGAGTGACCGGAAGTGAGATATTTTCAAAAATGAGTCACAAAGCGATAGTTCAAGTATGGCAGCTCTTAACAAAATCTTCATGAAAGTCCGACACTTTGATCAGAATTTTTTGCCACAAAACATGCCTGGACTGAGATATTAATCGAAATTTGAAATATATGAGACTACGGAACCACCTCAAGATTATGAGCGACGAACGCGACTCTTTGGTCGGCCCTTTTAATTTCATGGCCTAGATACCATCTCCAAGTAGATTTCCATAGCTGTGTATGAATTTAACACATACCCGCGACGTTACCTGTGAATACGGTATTACATAGATTCCTATCTGGCTGGTAAAAAAAGTCCTATCTTTGTTCCTGTTTCTCTCTTTTTTTTCGGTTGTTCTCTTCGTTAACATTAGAAGATAAAAGAGAAAAATTTGTGGTCTAAGCATTTTACGCTACTATTACGCTCTTGTATCCACAATTATGTAACCGTGTGTGTTGTGTGTGCGTTAGATTATACAGAGTCGAAATGCGTATACGTAATTCAAGTGTTTCGTGTGTGTGAGAAAGAGAAAGAGAGAGAAAAGTCTTACATTCTAATCGTAAAAAATTCTTTTTACCTTCCTTACGTTATTTTTTGTGTGATGATATCAGTATCCCGCACCACGGGTTAACGCACTTCATATCGCTGTACAACTCGAGTGGGTGTTGAATAGCTGAACTTCAACTGACAATGAAATCTATCATGTACAGATAGGTTTCGACATCTATGCCAAAGTTTAATGATCGTCGAATTATTCGCGGCTATTTTCGTTCTGTGGCTCCTATATATCGCGAACGAAAGGGAAATCGTCATTAATTATTCTCATCCACAGAGAAACAAGATAATTTTAACTTTTACTCTTCTCAGTTCCTTCTTCTTGTTTTTTTCTTTGAGGAAGTGGGGATTTTATTGCGAATCCAAGTTCTGCTCGCAGGTAAATTTCATCTTCTTTATTCAAATGTTTGACAAAATGTTTGTAGGGATATTTGTCATTTGAGGCTTATCTCTCCGCGAAGTGTTATCAACCTCTGCCTCGAGCGATAATGGGATAATGAGACTCTAAGTTACATTGTAAGACGGATCGATGAACTCGTATTTCAGGTGTATACCTGTATCTCTAATGCAAAACTGATTCATCGATATTCGGATGATATCGAATTCTTCGTTTTTTTTTTCTTCTAGAAAGATTGAAGACCAAAATCAAACACCAAAAATTTCCTTGAATGAAATTTGATATAAAATTTTGAGGAATACGTTTTTTTTTTTCAAACTTTGATTCAATATATACTTTTTAATTGCTCCTATAATTATGACTCCAATTATTGAGCTTCTGTAATTTGATAGAATAAAATTAGTTTTCAAGTCTTCTTCTTATTTTTAGTTTATTAGTGAATAGTTTTTTTTTTTTCTAACAATTTTATACCTAGCAACGTATTTTTAGTAACAATTTAACTTTGTTGGCATGCTCTAGAAAATTCAATAGTTTCTTTTTAGATTCCAAATGACTATTCTGCTAGTTTCGCTGTCACCCAACTGTCAAACATCTGAGACTATTCGATTTGATTTATATCGATTCGTTGAAAGTATACTTTGAGCTTGCGAGATAAAAAAAAAAGAAATGATTCAGAGCTTACAGAAAAAGTTTCCTCAGAATTTGAAACTGAACAAATGTTATCATATTAATATTACAGTAGTAGTGAAATTAGTCACATTCAATCCTTCAGAAAAAAATTACTGGTGGAAATTGTTGTTTTTTTTTAATAGAAACAAATGTACAAACTAATGAATTTTTGTTTTCTGCTAGGTCTGATCTTGGTTAAAGCTCCGTAGAAAAAAGACAATATAGTTCGTCACGACGTTTACCCCGTCGCTTACGTCATTTATTTGTCATCTTATCACAGACTCACTATAATTCATAGAGTGTCACTGTCTAACCATACATATTTTTTCTGTATCTCTGTATATTAAACGAACACTTTTATTCCTGGTACCATTAGACACACGTACTTTAAAAGTACGAGAATGACGTGTCAGTGAATTTAATTTGTCAAATTTAATTTCTGTGTTGAATATAAATGTTAGTTTTTTTCTGGTTGTTGCTCCCTCACCCATCAGAATTAATGATTAATAATAATTCAACGTGCGATTTTGACCGTAATCAAAGAACGTGGCTGGTTGTATGATGAGGCGTGCCCTCTCAAAACCGCGGTGATGTCACTGCAGCCTGTACCGCATGTATGATCTTGCGACGTTGCGGTGATACGGATGATAGTATAAAGGGTTTTCAACTTGCTTCATATCCCGTGTAGAAATTGACTCGCAATCGGGGAAAACTGTGTGGGACCCTTCTAGGCCCCGAGTAAGAAAAATCGTTAAATTTCCAGCAGGGCCCTAGCTAGTTTTCCCCGATCGTGAGATCGTGAGTCTACTTCTAAATGGGTATGGCAAAGATGGAAGCAAAAGTGTTTTCTACTCGAAAATTCATAACTTTTTCAATTTTCAATATTTTTCCGCGAAAATTTAGAACGATACTCTCGAGTTGTCGTACTTTCATAAAAAAATTATTTGGTACAGTGTCTTTCAAAAAGTATATTTATTTTGAACATCGAACTTTATGATTCGAGGCTTAAAAGGATAAAAGAATCGAAGGTGTTTCATTCATACATTTTTCCAGTTTTTGCCTTTTCCATGCTCGTGTTCTTTGATCTAAAACTGAATCCGGGTCAATCAAGAAGGAATCAGTATCAAGATCGAGAATTCTATATCGTTCATCGATTATCGGAAGAAGGAGTTTGTCAAGTTTGAGGATGATGGTAGTGAATAAATGGGTTGTGCCACTTTTCAATATATGCAACCGCTGGAGCTGCAGTGATTCATTTAGCTGTATTTTATGGGTCAGAATGCGAAATCGCTGAAATTAGCATCACTGGGTTTTAAAAAGAAACTGAACGATAAATAAACTATGTGTTCGAAAATTCTCTGTCAGTGAACCGCTTCGTGGAATCATCGTTCAGATCGCAAAAATATTCTTTGTTCCATATTCACAAAATACCAAAAAATCTCGTTCGTTTCGTGTTGAAGAAATAATCTAAAGACGATATCGGCCAGCCTGCGAGAGACCGCAAAGTTTAGCCAGCAGCAGCCAAGAGACGGTATGTCATCGACCGTCGGTCTCCAGACCTTAATCTTAATGGGGTACGGTTTCTTTATAATTATATTACCAGCCAAGTCTGCGTTGAATATCCTAAGACGTTCTCACTCGGCTACGTCGTCTAAAGTACCTCACATCGTTCAGTGGCTACTTCTCTACAGTTTGGAAGTAAAACACTCAGAGAAAGAGAAAGAGAGAGAGCGACGCTCTTGAGGAGAACGTATTCAAGCATGGTTCTCACCCCCCGCATGCACTAATCACAAGGAACACTAATTAGTTTCAATGCGTGGACAAATCGCATCATCTGTAACTAAAAACGGTCATAAGGGCGAGGTTTTCGTTTTTTGTTTGCTTTAGAGAAAGCGAGGAGGTACCACAGTTTCGTAACGTGGCTCGTGCAAAACCTGACCATTTACGGGACCGACTTGTGGCTCTTCGTAACGTGAGCATGGTAATATTGCCCGGGGTGTATTAGTACACACAGACATACGAGATGACGCATATTTTCAAATTAGTCCTTCAGACGTATTAAGGGGACCGGTACAGCGTGATTCCATTTACATCTTATCCAAAGTTTATTTATTATTAGAGATCGAAAAATGGACCTTTTCAAAAATCACTTGTCATAAGGTTTCAGACACACGGTTGATCCGATTCTGTCTATCGACGTCTCATTTTCTTCAGAAAACAATCAATTTTGGACCAAGTTATCAGCAAAAGAGTGACTATAGATTGTCGCTAAATTTCGATAACTGACCATAACTTGCCACAGGATTTTTTTTCTCAGTTTCCCTCATTCATACGATGAAGAATTGCTCTTCGAAGAAAATGATACGACAAGTGATTTTTAAGAAATATTAATAATTTTTTGAGTATGTAGAATTTGTTCGATCACGTTGTACCGGTCCCCTTAAACGATTCGTTTAAATCAATCGAGACCGTGATCAAAGTCACTTCGCGTACTCTCCTTCATCATAGAAGCAGTCGTGCTGTTATCTTAGCTCTACTCTGGTCTACCGCATGATCAACGGACTGTTTGTCAATTTATTAGCGTCAATCTTCGTCTGTTCAATAACCTTCTCTTCGTTAGACGAGAGGCTAATAGCCTGTTTACCGTATGTTCGGAGTCGAACGGGAAAAAGGGCTTAACTGGTGCAGGTAGGTACATCAACCTCGGCATGATTCGAGCAGTCATTTTTACAGACTCTTTTCTGCAAAGTAGAAAAAACGAGTGATTCGACTCCAGACTTCGCGTGAATAAAAAATGCGAGTCAGAGACCGCGCGCGGGTCGTCTGTCGAAGTACGTGTAAGAAATCGTCAAAAAGCCACTGTCTTGCGGTTATGGTATGCTTGTATTGTAATTCTCGGTAGTCTCAAACATGGAATGAAGTGATCGTAATGATCGTGATGATGGAGGCATGGAAAATAGAATTATCCGTTCTCATAATCAGCACTTTGTCTGACCATCAACTTCTGCGATAATCTGGCGCAATTAGCAATCTTCTTTTGCCTTGTTTTCTTCTTTTGCTTCTCCTTCTTCGGCTTTTTCTTCTTCTTCTTCTTCTTCTTATTCTTCTGCTTCTAATTCTTCTTCTTCTTCTTCGACTTCTGCATTTTCTACGTCGTCTGTTTCCACTTCTATTCCTGCTTTTTCTTCTTCTTCTACTTCTGCTTCTTCTCCTGCCTCTACTTCTTCTTCTTTTTCTTCTGCTTCTTCTACTATTTTTTCTTCTTCTTCTGCATTTTCTTTCTCTTTTTCTTTTCCTTCTTCGTTTTCTTCTTCTGTTGCTACTTCTATTCCTTCTTTTTCTTCTTCTTCTACTTCTGCTTCTACTTCTGCATCTACTTCTTCTTCTTCTTTTTCTTATGCTTCTTCTTTTTTTCCTTATTCTTCTGCTTGTTCTTCTTCTTATGTTTCTACTTCTATTCCTGATTTTTCTTCTTCTACTTCTGCTTCTTCTTCTGCCTCTACTTCTTCTTCTTTTTCTTCTGCTTCTTCTTCTATTTTTTCTTCTTCTGCATTTTCTTTTTCTTTTTCTTTTCCTTCTTCTTCTTTTTCTACTTCTCCTTCTTTTTCTTATGCTTCTTCTTCTGTTTTTCCTTATTCTTCTGCTTGTTCTTCTTGTTCTTCCTCTTCTGTTTCTACTTAATTCTCGCTTCTACTTCTTCTTTTGCTTCTCCTTCTGCTTTTTTTTGAAATTCTTCTTCTTCTATTTCTTCTTCAGTACAGGAAGATGTTCGATCGGTATATACCGCAGACGATGTAGAGTCGATCGCACGTCCTCGTGGTGTCTGGTCTGAACGAAGGAGTTGAATACAAAGGGAGGTGATTTAACACGTGGTGGAATTTTATGTAGGTATTTATAGCCGTAGGTATAGCGGAATGATATAGGTGGATCGAGTTGTGGTTCTGGAATCGATATAATTTGAATATTATGTGCGTTCGAATGTTCGCCTTATCGAAAGACATCGAGAAACCACCACGCGGCTCTATACCAGATGATGTCACACTTTTCAGATGACGTAAGAATTTGTTTCACAAACAAAGAAGCGCGACGTACACATAATGTAATCGTGCGTTAGCTGCTTGTGCACACAGCCTACAATAACCTGATGTACTATAGGTTGTTGCCACCCACGCGATGCGCAGATATAATCAAACAACTTTGGCTACAAAGTGCGGCGATGATGCGGTTACCGACTCTAAACCGATAGAAACTTTGCCTGGACCCGAATATCAGGAAAAGTGTTGGACAGTCGCTGCGCATGACCTTTGATCCGCCTCTTGAGCGACGGGGGGTGGCCTCTTCCGAAGCCCACGCGTCTTTCAATTTCAGGATTAAAACCAGCGGTCAGAGAAACCGGTTGAAATATCTTCGGGTAGAGATTTTATCGCCGAATATAACGTCAAGAGATCGAGGGTTCAAATTAGTGGTAATAATTAGTGGTGTGCATAGAATGCATAGCGAAGGGGAGGCGCATCGGAAACTCGCGTGGATATTATAATTGGAATATAATTGGGAATATGAAACCCTTAGAGGAGTAAATTAGGTTCGTTTATACGACCCTCCCCCACGAGCCAAATGCATGGGCGCGATGGATATTCAATAACTACGGTAGCATCGGAGAAGCGACGATTTTGAAATTTGAGACACACCCCCATCAACTGCGGTTTAACGAAACAATTTATCTGCAGAGATTTAGCAATTTCGGAACACGAAACAGCATCCAGAAAAAATAGCCAGTGCTCTGTGACCGAAGCTTCTTATAACTTACTTAAGTGTTGTGCATCAGACTGTTATCAATGGTCGAGGATTCAGAGCACAGAGAGAATTTCCACTTCCGGAGGATGTGAGGAAAAAGTTTTTCCCATAGCCAATTCAGGGTGAAGCCTGATTGTTGTTGTCTGTTTTGTTATTAGTGCGAATTAGAGCCAATTACGAACCAGGAAGAGCCTCCTGAGTTTTGTGAATTGACCAACGAGTAGAAAGTGGGCATATTAACTTCATGTTTCTCTTTATCTGCTGCGCGAATGCAACATCGAAGGCCGATTCATTAATTTATACTGTATACATGATATATAATGGAAGAGGAATATGATTTAAAAAATTGAGTAACACGTGTAACGAACAAACGCAAATAACGAAACGTCTAATGGTATACTAATTACGATTCAAAATACTTTTATGGATACACGATTTCCGTCGATTACGTGATCGCTCGGACTTCACACCGATCCTAATTCCATCATTACCCGAAATAAACGTGATCTCCGATCAAAATCACGAATTTCTCAAGTTTTACAAGGAATGAGTTCGATGTGAAAGATTTCGAAAAATTGTACGCGTCAAACTGCATAGCATAATCTTCGATTCTCTCGGAGTCGTCAGAGCTAGGCGTTAACGGACCGCAAATATAACATGTAATGCTCTTAACTACGTTGAAGAGCGTGGTTCTCGAGGCAAGGAGAACGAGGAACTATACGACAGCACGACCCCTGCAGTCCTACCCCAGGGCCAGGGTTTGACGCTTCTCGTTTCTCGCTTCTCGGTTCTCACCCAGCTCCCTGAGCGAAGCCCTCTTCAATGCTCTCTCACAGTCTCAGTCAAGAGAAGAGGCTTAACGCCGCTGAACCCCCCCCCCACAAAACCACCCCTAATAGTCTATTGTCTGACATTCTCGGGTCCGTCTCTTCGCGACCACCGCGACTACCCCCCACTGCTACTGCCCTTCAGCCTCCTTTTCTCTCTCTGCAGTCCTCATTGTCAGACTTATCTGCTTCACGAAACATCCGACCAATACCATCGTCTCGTTCGATGACAATCAGTCACACTTTCATTCATCAAGCACGCATATCACCTCGGGACAATCAAGGACAGTCGAGCTGACAAACAATTAAATTACCGCACTGAACAACGTTCAACTATTCAGGTGTGATGTTCACACCTGGCTGACACGTCAATTGAAATCGGTTGAATCGCGTGAAGTCAGTCAAATTCAAGTAACTTCAAGTAATGTCGAGTCAGTTGAAGTAAATGGAAGTCAGTTCCAGTCCCGTGAAGTCAGTCAAGTTCAAGGTAATTTAAAGTCAGTTGAAGTCAGTTGAAGTCTGTTGAAAGTCAGTCGAATCGTGTGAATTCAGTCGAATTCAAATGACTTCGGGTAAGTTAAAGTCACTTCAAGTCACTTCAAGTCAGTCAGTAAAGTTCAAATGACTTTAAGTTACCTCAAGTCACTTCAAGTAACTTCAATAGTAATGTCGAGACAGTTGAAATAAATGGAAGTCAGTTCCAGTCCCGTGAAGTCAGTCAAGTTAAAGGTTATTTAAAGTCAGGTCAAGTCTGTTGAAAGTCAGTCGAATCGTGTGAATTCAGTCGAATTCAAGTGAGTTCGGGTAAGTTAAAGTCACTTCAAGTCACTTCAAGTCAGTCAGTAAAGTTCAAATGACTTTAAGTTACCTCAAGTCACTTCAAGTAACTTCAATAGTAATGTCGAGTCAGTTGAAATAAATGGACGTCAGTTCCAGTTCCGTGAAGTCAGTCAAGTTAAAGGTTATTTAAAGTCAGGTCAAGTCTGTTGAAAGTCAGTCGAATCGTGTGAATTCAGTCGAATTCAAGTGACTTCGGGTAAGTTAAAGTCACTTCAAGTCACTTCAAGTCAGTCAGTAAAGTTCAAATGACTTTAAGTTACCTCAAGTCACTTCAAGTAACTTCAAGTAATGTCGAGTTAGTTGAAATAAATGGAAGTCAGTTCCAGTACCGTGTGTCAGTCAAGTTCAAGGTACTTAAAGTCAGTTGAAGTCTGTTGAAGTGAGTGAAACAAGTCGAATCGTGTGAATTCAGTCGAATTCAAGTGACTTCGCAAGTTAAAGTCACTTCGTCACTTCAAGTCAGTCAGTAAAGTTCAAATGACTTTAAGTTACCTCAAGTCACTTCAAGTAACTTCAATAGTAATGTCGAGACAGTTGAAATAAATGGAAGTCAGTTCCAGTCCCGTGAAGTCAGTCAAGTTAAAGGTTATTTAAAGTCAGGTCAAGTCTGTTGAAAGTCAGTCGAATCGTGTGAATTCAGTCGAATTCAAGTGAGTTCGGGTAAGTTAAAGTCACTTCAAGTCACTTCAAGTCAGTCAGTAAAGTTCAAATGACTTTAAGTTACCTCAAGTCACTTCAAGTAACTTCAATAGTAATGTCGAGTCAGTTGAAATAAATGGACGTCAGTTCCAGTTCCGTGAAGTCAGTCAAGTTAAAGGTTATTTAAAGTCAGGTCAAGTCTGTTGAAAGTCAGTCGAATCGTGTGAATTCAGTCGAATTCAAGTGACTTCGGGTAAGTTAAAGTCACTTCAAGTCACTTCAAGTCAGTCAGTAAAGTTCAAATGACTTTAAGTTACCTCAAGTCACTTCAAGTAACTTCAAGTAATGTCGAGTTAGTTGAAATAAATGGAAGTCAGTTCCAGTACCGTGAAGTCAGTCAAGTTCAAGGTAATTTAAAGTCAGTTGAAGTCTGTTGGAAGTGAGTGAAAGTCAGCCGAATGTGAATTCAGTCGAATCTGCGACTTCGGGTAAGTTAAAGTCACTTCAAGTCACTTCAAGTCAGTCAATAAAGTTCAAATGACTTTAAGTTACCTCAAGTCACTTCAAGTAACTTCAATAGTAATGTCGAGACAGTTGAAATAAATGGAAGTCAGTTCCAGTCCCGTGAAGTCAGTCAAGTTAAAGGTTATTTAAAGTCAGGTCAAGTCTGTTGAAAGTCAGTCGAATCGTGTGAATTCAGTCGAATTCAAGTGAGTTCGGGTAAGTTAAAGTCACTTCAAGTCACTTCAAGTCAGTCAGTAAAGTTCAAATGACTTTAAGTTACCTCAAGTCACTTCAAGTAACTTCAATAGTAATGTCGAGTCAGTTGAAATAAATGGACGTCAGTTCCAGTTCCGTGAAGTCAGTCAAGTTAAAGGTTATTTAAAGTCAGGTCAAGTCTGTTGAAAGTCAGTCGAATCGTGTGAATTCAGTCGAATTCAAGTGACTTCGGGTAAGTTAAAGTCACTTCAAGTCACTTCAAGTCAGTCAGTAAAGTTCAAATGACTTTAAGTTACCTCAAGTCACTTCAAGTAACTTCAAGTAATGTCGAGTTAGTTGAAATAAATGGAAGTCAGTTCCAGTACCGTGAAGTCAGTCAAGTTCAAGGTAATTTAAAGTCAGTTGAAGTCTGTTGAAGTGAGTGAAAGTCAGTCGAATCGTGTGAATTCAGTCGAATTCAAGTGACTTCGGGTAAGTTAAAGCCACTTGAAGTCACTTCAAGTCATGTCGAGTCAGTTGAAGTCACGTGAAGTCAGTCAGTAAAGTTCAAATTACTTTAAAATACCTCAAGTCACTTCAAGTTGAATTTGGAGTCAATGGAAGTCAGTTTAAAGTCACTGGAAGTCACTTGAAGTCAGCTGACTAAGTTTTTGAGGTCTCGAAGTCGTGCGAACGGTTAATCGAAGAGTGGTCAACCCCTCGGCAACGTGTGACAATGAGCAATGGCTATCAGAAGCTGCTGACCTGAAGACCAGTGGTGCAAGAATTACTGAAAACGAATCGTCCACAATTTGCTGTTGCGAAATTATTTACGATCAGAAACGATGAGCTTTCTCTTGACCATGCAATCGTGTAGATTGTTTATACGGTATATTAAGAACTCTGGGCTTATTATGAGATTCAATCACGTTTGGGTCTTCAGGTTCAGACCGAAGAGGTCATAAACGCCGAAAGAGTAATTTTTCAGGGTTTTATACGTGATTTCAATAAAAAATAACTTGACGTCATGGACATTCAGATTTACATTTGTGATATGAACTCGGTTTTATAATTTGCATTGTAGAGTATGAAACATGAGAACATAAACCGACTTATATGAAAGCTCCTTTATTCACTGTTTTACGAACGAAATTACATACACAAGAGTTGAAAAGTTAAACAGTGACTCATGTACGCAAGAGTTCAGGCAATCATCCACTAAATCAACTTAAAACGATTAAAAAATACATTTTTCTAAGACCATAAAAATAGCTTTCATTAAGAAGCTGATTCTGAGTCATTGCAATTACTAAATTTCTGACTTATTAATTTTTACTTCGTTCCAAGAATCAGATAAATAAAATGAAATTAAAAAAAAAAAAAAAAACTGTTTAAATCGAGGTTAAAATTAACGTGAAGATTGAAAAAAAAATCTCTTCACATACGTTATACAGGTTATGATCAATGAGGATGCGGGATCGATTTTAACTTTCAGAAGCCTAGGATTTTTTTTCAATTTTTTTTTCTGTGTTTAACGTAAATAAATGGGGGCGAAAGCTGACGGTGCACGTGAAGAGATGAAGTTATCATCGGTGCAGGGTGTAGTTGTTGTTGTTGTTGGAAGTTTATCACCGTCACAAACGAGCGATGCCAGAGAGCGAGCGAGGAATGATCCCGTTAACGCGGGAGTTTCGTCTGTAGTAAACGGATCGACGGTGGGCCTCGAACGAAGGGCGAGGGAGTCTTTCAGCTGGTACCACTGACTGTGGGATGCCTGATGAATGCGCCGGCGTGTTGAAATTATAAATGGTCCCACGCCTCGTCGGGTGCCATACTACCGTACCACACCACGCCGCGCGAATCAAATGAATATTCCACTCGTCTTAATAAAATGTGTCTAGCTTGCACCGCGACATCACCACGCGGGGCTCAAAAGAGGAGCTAAAACGTGCGAACGAAGTTAAAAACTCACTACACACACACACACACACACACACTTGAAGAAGAAATAAATATATTTTACACACGTGTGTGTAAAACGCGCTAGGTATTTAGTGTCAATGATATCCACGCGGTGCTATTATATGCTACGTTATTGCGGAACGTATCATCATCCTCGACTTACGCGATTGCATCCTCGATTAATTTACATAAGAGTTTTCAGGTTTCATCGATGATTAATTAGATAATGACAAACGGGTCGAATGAGCCTCGAAACACCTGCGACCCAGTTTTTTTTTTCATTTACCGACTTCTTTGAAAGAAAAAAGGTTGTTTGGTCTGTTTGATTTGACACAGCTTGTCGAATGTGGGACTGTTTTATGACAGAAGGCAGAATAGAGATCGACTATGTCATAGCTCATTCCGCGATTCGGGAATGTCTTCATGATCGATCATAGATCGTTGAAGTCGACGTGTAAAATCGAAAATTGACCATTTCAGACATTTTGGTTCGATTTCGTGATCGGAAATATAAAATAAATGTCTTGACACTTTCAGTTCACCAGATACAAGATAATAAGAATAGAGTATTCGAAACGAACAAAGAAAATTAACTTGTGTAAAGGTTCAAAGGAAGATACAAACAAAAATGTCACCTTCAACGTCGTTGCAGGACAGAAACTTCGAAAAGAGAAAAGAATTTTGCAATAGCTCGTGGAATATTGTGAAATGACCCAGGAAATAACTGAAATAATGAGAAATAACTGAGGAAATAACGCCATCAATTATAATTCTGAGAAATGTGAACGGGAAAAAAATACAACCTGATACTACATACATACACGCACTGGCACTTTATACCATCATGAAATGTACCCGAGAATGAACTCTCGTGGATAGTATGGATAGCAATGCACCTAGAGTCTAGTGGATTATTTAGCCTACGTCAGCTCGAGTCGCGGAGCTATCGCACCTTCCGTTCTTCTAAGGTTCCTAGCATTAGTTTACGCAACGCACGTTGAACGGAACAACTTCGTCTCGAAGTGACTTCACTCCATTCTAGTGAACAGCGAGAAGATAACCAGGGCTAATTTTTGTGCGGCAAATAAAAACCGTCTTATTACAAAATTGACCACGTGGCTATATGATCTCACTCTGCACACGACGTGATACAAAGATGGGACCACGCAGAGGCCGAGAAACTCTAAAATTCAAATGTATTTATTGCCGAGCTGGTAAAGGCCAGGTTCACAATAAATACTTATTAGCGATGCCTTTTAAATAGATGTAAATTACGCGTGCTGAAAAACACTGGTGGAATCTTAAGCAACTTCTCTGTTCGTCACCGTTTGTAACATTCGTAACGATTAATGGCCTCCAATGGCCCCATGGCTCCTTCATTCATCGTGTGTCACCATGCACTGGACTCTGAGCGTCGCGGTGTTCTACCATTCAACGATCATAATCATTTATTGTCTCAATTTCGTACATACTATATGAATCATTCGGATGAACGAAATTTAACGCCTCTACCGAAGAAAAATATAATTATTTCGCGGTTTTAAACTGCCATAAAATTATTGAGATTAACGAGTGAACCCAATTGATCTATTGACTCTGGTACGTTTACTCGACTTTTTTCGACATCTTGTGGAACGACTTTGAATCGTTGATTTTTTGCTGTAGAAACTTTGTTGAAAATACAAGAGACACTCTGAGCAGTTTTACGTATTTCACATCTGTATATTTTTATTACCCCTAGCCTCCAGGGCTGACATGACGTCTTGTTCTCTAATGGATCGGCCCAACTGAGGCATCTGAGCCAGTGAGCCAGTGGGTGGTGTAGTTTCCTCTACCCTGTGATAAATCATCCTCGAATATCCAGAACCACGACTGAGACTTTTAATGTTACCAGGATTTCACTCGTATAAAGTGATAAAAATCAACATGACAAATAAAGTCTCCGAACGTTTCCACCGCGATATCTCGCTTCCGGCTCATCCGGCGTGAAAAATGAACGGAACCAATTTTAAAGAGCGTTAAATTTTCTACAAAAAAGGTTCTCAAGGTTTTTCACGGGAAATAAACCGTTCGGAAGATACAGGCTAGTTTCAGTCGTGTTCTCTCTGCAGCATGCACGCAGGGTATGTGAACGCAATATTTATTCCTTCAAGGCAAGAAAGATGATGTGATAAGTGAGTTTTGTGATTTGTTGAGTCCGCCACTCACTTTGATACACCGTTTCGGGTTACCTCGTTTCTGTCGTATGAGAAAAGTAAGCAGAAGAAGGAAAAAGAGGAGGGGAAGGTCGCGACTTGTGTGCGAACAAGAGCCCCGAGATGTTCGCTTGATACTTCGGGGTCTGCGTGACTGATGACTTTCCTGCAGAACTGATGCACCCAGAGAATGACATGACCCAGAAATTTGTATTATATGGAAGAATTTTTTCTCCCGACTTGGAGGATAAAAATTTGTTCGATAAATTAGTATTCCTAGCGGGGTGTCTTTGATATATGTTGCCGTCTTAGCCTCGGACCTGATATTCTTGTCAGAAGAGAGGGAATATCATAATTGTTCGCCCGTCGTTCCTCCTGGTTAGACGAGAAATCCTCTAAATGGCATCGCGGTTGTGATTTACCATCTTTTTTAACCGGATAATTTGAAAGAAAATATTTCCGCAGTTCCGCAACGACGTCTTAAAACCCCTTGGAAAATATCTTCGAGATGGACAAAAAGGCGAGTGGTTCTTTTTTTTTTCAACACTGCGAAAAATAGGAAGTCATCACCGCCACCCTCAGCTTCCGCAATTTAGCTCCCCTAACCCCACGGATTATTTGACCACTGTCTACCAGATATATGAAAGTTCATATAAGACGAAAATCCAGACCAATTTTCTACCAGCTTCACCCCACTGCGCGATATTTGTAATCTACTACTTCTTTCATCTCTATTTAGGCAACTTTTTGACCCAAATGTGACAAAAGAATTCAGATACTGGAAAAAATTACACTCTGAAATATTTCGCGAAAATCGACTGAAAAATGGACACAAATTTTTATCTTGTGTCCAATATAAAAGGAGAATTTTCGCAAAAGTAGTAAAAAAGTCTCACTTTTGTGAACATGTTTCTGCACATTTCAGTATTCAATCAACAAAAAATCTCGTTTTGAGCTCGGTAAAAAAAAAATCAGAGTCACTCCTCTCAAAAGTTGGACGAACAGCAGAAAAATCAAGATCGAAATGGACACTGAAAATTTGAGTGTGAAGTTTCAAGTGTTCATATATCGTCTTGACATCGCGAACTTTATAACATCTTATCTCGTTTTGAGCTCAGTAGAAAAAAATCTGCAGTTGGACCAATAGCAGAAAAATCAAGATCGAAATCCAACGACTGGATCACTGAGAAAAAAAATCTGTGTTTCTGTTTGTTTTCCAATCTCAAAAAAATCTTTTTCAGGTAAATTTTGTTCAAAATTCGTTTACGTCGGTATCAAGTATCGGCGAATAACCGCGGCAATAGTTTATCAGGCTCGTCTTGAGACGGTGTTAAAATGCAAAGGCGCGGTTAAACGAGGTCTTTGGTGTGTATTTGGCAGGACTCTTTAGTATTCCGAGTATCTCCTTGGGCGTCGATCCCCCACTTCCATCCTCCTCTAGCTCCTGTAACATGTTCTTCGCATTAATATACTACGGGCTTAAGACAAAAGCGACGATCGTCGACCACCCCCCAGAAACACACCCTTCACACTCTTCCTTCTTTCCTTCCCTCGGCACCCGCCGCACGTCCGACCTAACCGACGTATATTTTCGTTAAGTTGACGTCCTCGAGGAGTCCGTTAAATTGGGGATTTTTGGTACGCCTCACCTTCGCCTCTTCGATTTTCGCGGAATATATTTATTCTTGTTCTTAGCTCGCCGTTTCGATATCGTCTCCGCATGCGATCAGACTCCGAATTCGGTCATTCTGGCGCCGACGGAGATAACGAGTATCGCTGACCTTTACCTTTCACGCTCCAATAACGAGACTCGTCAAGCAGATGAATTGAATTGAGACATCCCGAGGAACCCACTGACCGTTGCGCAACTCTAATAGAGAACGTTGACCACGACCACCAGATTAATTTTATCTACACAACCGTTTATCGGGGCCATTAAATCTCGGGCGACGTATGCGAAATTTTTAATCATACGATATCGTCACTTTACATGAATATAGACGCTGTCCACTCTGTGACAAAATTAATAACCTTTTGGAGGTTGACCAAAAAAAAAAAAAAACGGATGAAGTATTACGTGAATCGTGATGTCTTCCAGGACCCCTGGACTACCGGATGAAGTTAAGGTGTTTCTCGAGGAGGGAGAGGCAGGGCTTAACTCTGACTGAAGAAACTTTTGTAAACGGGACAAAACCTTCGCCAACAATTAGGGACGTCGCGAGGCTTTGGGGTATCTGGTTTTCTGACACCCTGGAATTAAGAGTTCGGAACGACTACTTATCATAACCTATGGGTGGAATTTTAATCCGTTTAATTAATGCCTGCCTACGTTTCGTGAATCTTAGCACCACAATATGGTGAGCGCTTTCCTGTCGAAGGAAGTGAACAAATTAACCCCATACAGACTTTGATATTCTGCGGTATGTCGTCTGCGTGAGCTGATTTTATTTTCTCTCGGTGATAAAAGCGGTTTCTGATATCAAAGCAGACGTCACTTTACGTCAGTGCTAATTGGATACCAACAGGATTTTGCGGTTCGTGTGGTGAGTCCGATTTCCCAGTATAATCTCATTTTCTACTACTTGAACTGGATTAAGATCTCATTTGAACTTTCCTCGGCGGATCGTCGAACTTATTTTTCTTGCTAATAAACAATCTATAAATATCAGAAACGCAACGTTGTTTATAAACCGTTTTCATCACAGTAACGAGATCATACGAGCTGTTATTAAAATTTCGCGGCACTAGCCCAAACTCGAATCTCATCCACTTATCAACGTTTCTATAATTAAGACCGCGGGCAGCCACACATCACTTGAACCCACTGTAACAGTTTACGTTATCAAATATTACCCATACGGTTTTTTTGAATGAAATTATCATGAATTTTCACATCATATGTGTATTGAGCCGAATTTTCGAAACATTCTGTACATGAACTAATTCGCATACATAAATTCCTGTGTTGCTCTGAGAATATCTTCGTGCGTGGACTCTTCGATAGACTCAACTTCTGTCTTCATCTTCATAATCCCGGGAACCGTGATCCTTTCGAACAACGATCCTACACCCTTCCTGTGGCTGTTTAGAACATGCACGTAAGCGTCCCTCGTTGGTTATCATCGAGGCTGAGCACGACTTGGTCCGTAGTGTGTGTCCTCCGTTCCTCTTCCTCTTCCTAGTTTTCCCCCCTGGTTTTTATCCCACTCCACCTTGTGAAAAAGCTGCAGTCACGGTGTTACAGCAGCTACTATGAGGTATATTGTCTCGACTTGAGTTGACTATCTCGAATAACGGCTATAGCTCCCTGTATATGCTATACTTTGAGATGTAACTTTGTTATTCTGGAAGAGTTTTGAAAAGGATTTTCACGCTAAGTCCGGTCTATGATCTTTTTCGGACAACTACGTGCTTGTATTCCCACGGTACGGATTCAACGTCCTTATACCACTATACCGACATCAACCGTAACCTCATACCTACTCTGGCGAAATATAAATGAACAGAGATTTCTTCCACTCTTTCGAGGTCCTTTACTAAAGAGATTCGACTGCTCTATATACTCGTTGAATTGCTTGAAGTCACTTCAAGGTTACTTCGAACCACTTTGAATCACTCGTGGACTTGTCCGATCCATTACGCCTTCGAATCAAATGATTAGAGATCGATGATGAACCATGTAAATGAAGCTTTCGAAAGAAACATTTCCTGCACTGTAACATGAACCAAAAATAAAAGCTCAAATTTTACTGGTCGGTCTGACTCTGTGAGTGACCTCGCAACGTCTGCAGATCTTCGGCGTGAACGATTCAGGCACCGCATGCAGTCGAATATTGCGTTATATATTGCAGACGAAAAGCAAAGATAACGGGAAGGAGGAAAAGGGAAGGAGGAAGAGTCGATCCTGATCCTGAATTTATATCGCGTGTTTAGCTGGGAATTGGTAGTTTACGAGCAACGCGTGCGAGTACTCGATGATACCGCGAAGAGAGCCAATAGACGACCCAGGACCCATAGAAACGGATCCAAATCACTTTTATTATTCATCTTTCTCCATTGCCCTTATCGCACCTCTGTTTTCTCTTCCCCAACACCGAAGGATTCAGATTTACCCCGATAATCTTTTCCACCGTGATAATCGTTGCGTTTTCTCCTTTCAGAACGATGACTTGGTCTTCGACGGAGAGACCAAACGATCCCATTACCACCTTCCGCAGATTGAGAAACACCAGCCGAGCTTATTCAACAGGATAAAGAGAAGTTTCTTCGATTCCTTCTGGGGCACCGATGACGATACCGAGGCAGAAACAGAAGCACCGAAGGTTCCAGGTATTTGCGATATCAAAACTGAGGATGATCGGAGATGAAAGAACTTCGCTTTCGTTCGTTTAGATACCCAGCAAGCGGGTCAGCAGCAGGAGTACGACCCGCCGGCCGATGATCTTGACGACTTTGGAGATCAGACGACCATAGACGATCAAGAAGATTACGGCGATGAGAACAACGCAGTTATCGATTCAGCGTCTTCCCAGCTGGACCGAAAGCCGAGGGAGAGTGGAGAAGATCCCAGTGGCACGGAAGTGAGACCATGCCACTTGTTGCTAGAGATAAGAAACCGTGGTGATCAGTGAACAACTGTTTTTCGCATTCCTTCCAGCATCCCAACGCCATCGACAACACAATCGGCGACGATGAGGACTTTCAGGGATCGGGTGACGTCGAGGGAAGCGCAGAAACCGTCGGACCTCCGTTCTTGCCAAGGAAGCGAGGAAAATCGGGGAGAGTGCCAGAACCGGACGCTATACCGGTCGGGGGTCCAACAACGGACGACCGACGTTTCCAGTCGAGTAAGATTCTGTTCACTTCTGACTTTGTGGTGACCGTGATTGTCTACGTTTGCCATGTTCGATTGTTTATCACTAGTAGATACTGGAAGGGAGTAAAGTGTTTCCATTTCCTCGCACAGATACCTACCGTGTAACGATCACGATCAGCGAACCGTTCAAAGAGAGCTACAGGGATCGCAGAAGCGCAGATTTCGTGCAACTGAGTGAACAGTTGAGCGGTGCTATCGATCAGTTGTACCAAGCCCAGCAGCGTGATCAGCTCACGAATACCAGGGTCCTCACCTTCTTGTGAGTATCTCATCCATGAGGTGAGGTGAGGTCTGACCATTCGCTGATTGCGCTTTTTCTCCAGACCAACCGATGACCCCTTCACCACTCTGGCTTCTCTCGACATCGTTTCCACCAACCCTAAGGAAGATGAAGTCCGTGCGGTTATCGAGGAACAACTTGAATTCCATGATATCGGTAATATCATCAAGGTCAAGCCTGAAGGATTCAGCTTCAGAAGCCCGCAAGGTAATTCTTAATTTTCGTCACATGATCAAGTAGCGCTAGTTTCACTGTACATAGATCGAATCGAGTTCCAAAATTCTTGATATGATAAAAAAAAGTGATCCCAAGTCGAAGTCAACGTTGACGGATAATTTAGCAACATGGTAAGAAGAGTCCATTTATTCCATTACACTTTTATTTTTATTGCGTTTAGACCCTTTATTTCATTTAATTTTTTATTAATTTCCTTTTCTTTCTCTTATTTTCTTTTCTCTCCGTCATTTGTATCAATCTTCCTCCTGGGGTCCTTCTTCGTCTCGTCGTTTACCTTATCACTTAAAACCTAAACACGTCAGACACGAGGGACTGTAATCCAGCGACCGAAGTGGCCTGCCAAACCGGTAGCATTGAATGCGTTCCTATCGCCGGGAGATGCGATGGTTATCCACAGTGCACGGATGGCTCTGACGAATTCGGGTGCCCTCCGGTTGAAAAACCAGCACTATTTGAACCCGAAGCTCAACCAGCTCCACGAAGTAAGATAAAGATAAAACGTAGTTTACTCTTTGTTTCATAGTTTCCATGGTATAAGTTGAAGCTAGATTTTTATGTCAGTCCGTTTGAACATATTTTTGTCCAATTTTACCATTTTTTTTATCATTTGCAAATCCTTGTTCAATTTTTTTCACTCCTTGATATTCACTCGTAGAGTGAAGTTAATAGTTTTTGCCTTTTTGGCCGGTATCTCGCTTCCGGTTGCTCCTAGATGAAAAACGACCCAGTTCAATTTTGAAGCTTACAAAATTCTCTACAAAAAATGTGGTAACTGTTTTTGGCGTAGAATCGACGGTTCAGAAGATAAAAACTAGGGCTTGGTCACATTTTGTAAATATACTCGGTATTATTAGCAGACAATGGTACGGTAGTAACTGTGCTGTGAATATATGTGCCTTTAAAACTCGGTTCTGCCTGCATGCGAGCCACATGTTTCAATTCTACTCCTCTACAGTTGTTTAAAAAAAAAAAAACAGAAATCAACATCCACGCAATGAATTGCACCGCTGAACGCGCAACCGCACAATAATTAATTTCTTATTTCTCTTCCAAAAATCATTCCTCGTCCCTACTTTTTTCTCTCTCTCTCTCCTCTTCCGCCCACAAATCTATCTACATCATCGAATGATCGGACGAGTTCAGATCCATTCGACTCCGACGATTCGAACGCCGCTCCATATCATCCAACCGAAGACAGCGACGTCCCTAACCGAAAGGTGAACTTTCATAACGACTTGGGAGGTGGCTTCGATGCCATCCCTAGAAGGGTGGAGCCCGAGACAGATGCGATGTTCATACCAGACCGAGTGGTCGTCTGCAGAGGAGACACGACGTTCACATGCAAGGATGGTACTCAGTGCTTCGGAGAAGTACAAAAATGTGACGGAGTGTTGGACTGCGACGACGGCACCGACGAGGAAAACTGTCCTCCGACCAACGAATCAGGTACGAAGACTGATAGAGCCTGCCGATGAACCTGCGGGGAGCTACTGCGCCCAGAACTAATCGGTCTAACAATCCAACACCAGTCTTTGAATCCGTTGTTTTGTATATGTCGTTGGTAGTCGAGTGACTTGCACGCTTAATTACATTATCACCACTTTACCATGTGCATGTGTCTATCACTGTTCGTACTCTGTCTTTATCGTCTACGTCTCACGACGCAACTATCTTCAGGTATAGTAAACGATGGGGGTTCAGTAACGCCGGACTTGGGGATGGCGGAACCTTCGATCGACTGGCACGAGGGAATAAGTAGAAGAGAAGCAAATTTTAAACACTGATTCTTGTTATGACTTTTCAGGATCAGTAGATGAATGTTGATTCACTTCAGTTTCTAAATTTGGGAATAATTCAAGAGACTCGATAAGGTCATAAAAATATTAGTTGTTGATCAATAACAAGATAACAGTATGTAGAGAGTGAATTATTAACTATTGAGCATCGCCATCAATTGATAACATCAGTGCTATGTGTGGATAACAATGATAATGATAACTCTTTGGTGGATATTGGAGAAAGAGAGAAGAGGGGATATTCTTTGTGTAGCCATCATCTTTAACAGAGTTTTTATTTCCAAAATTGATAGAATGTCAGTTCGACGAGTTCGCCTGCGACGTGACCAGATGCATCAGTAGGAAGCACCGGTGCGACTTCAGAGTAGACTGCGACGATGGTACCGACGAGCACGACTGTGCTACACCCGGTGAGTTTATTTCTGAATTACAATAACTTTTACCATAAAAAAAAAAATGTTTTTTTTTTCTGTATTCTCAAATACTGAATTTGAATTCAAATATGCAATACGGTTTCTCTGGCCGTCGGTAAAGCAGGCGTCTTCGGTCGGTATAGTCGGATACCCTTTTGCACTGTCGGTATTAACCCGACGGTAAAGTAAATCGACTGACAGTACCGTAGTCATATTATACCGTATTCTGCGGTACCGACGGAGACGCGAGTACCGCGAAAACACGAAACTACGGGGTGCACACTTGTGGATATACACAGGGAAATTTTTTGCAGAACATATTTAATTTATATGATGAAACTTGATTTTATGCGAATCCGGATTATCATGATTTGAAAAATGTGAAATTATAAACGATTATAATTGAGATTTCGAACGATCTCAAGATTTTTTTACTTTATAATGAAGGTGGCTTGTGATTTCGAAAAGTCTACACAATTCAGAATCCGATTGAATCAAGCAGATCGCATTTTTTCGAAATTGTGATTCACAATGTTTAATAATTCTGCCTCTGCTTCCGCGCTCAATGTTAATTCGATTCGAATCCCTGAGCTTTAAGCTCTAAACATTGAGCTTATTACGCTTTAAACGCTGCCGTTTAAAGCTGTGTCACGTTTTAATGCGATATCTTCTGGCCTTCCATCGTATATAGAAGCTGAAAGGTCGAATCGATGTTTGTACCCTCTTTTTATTATTTTCGTTCAGGCGAACAACGTGTGAAAATATTGGCGGAAATGACCTTATGCCATTAATAAACGTGATGGAAAAAGGTATGAAATTTCTGCTTGAAGGTCTTACCGATCTTACAGCATCAGGGCAAATTTTAACGCCTTTTTGACACAGACGATCCTACGTCAGTATGTTTGTCAAATGTCCCACTTTTTGACGTCTAAATCTTGTCTCAATTCCCAAAGACGACTATGAGAGACCAAAAGACGCTTTTAAGGGTCGAGACAAGATCTAGACGTCAAAAAGTGAGACATTTGACGACTTTTAGACGACTTTGAGTTCCGTGCTGTCTGTGAACCTTATCTGACCATTCCGAGTCTACCTCCCGGAGCGATATTCTTCGACGGAAAAAGAATGGGAGATGAAAAAAAAGAGGGTCATGCAAAACTATGCAACGAGGGCGATCTCGTGAATATTCAAGAGCAGACTACGCTCTTTTTTGGTTCGGGTGGGCTCAAGGATCATCGGCTAGTCAACAGCCCGGAATGAACCTGCCGTTTCCGCTTTTCCGTTCCGCGGGGAAAACTCTTGCGCGGATCCGTTGAACTTGAGGGATTAGCGGGATTACCACGTACCACCGTCGCCCTCTTGATTCCGTTCTAAAATTTCGAATCCGATAACGCTGCCGAATGCCATTTCGATATAGTCAACGCGATGGAAATGAAAATCAAGTCGTTCAACCTCCGCTACAGTTGGGCGACTTGAAACCGCGATCGACCCGCGTTGGTTATTCTATAAATCAAATTATACGCTCGCCTGCCTCATTTAGCGTCTACGGTTCGAGGAAGGATCCTCGTCTCAAATTATACTCTGCGAGTCTTTTCTCGGGTACGATTTCCTAGACCGGCTATAAATACCGTCGGACACGCACCCGGGTCGTCCCGATCGTCGTATTCCTGCATGCTTAATCAATATTCAAGTATTTACCCCCCCGCGTCCCCCCTCACCACCCTGCTTCGCCCCCCACTGCACGAGGGTTACGATACACGCGGTGGTATCGCGTAGGCATAACCGCCGCCCCCTGCTACCTTGGTATAATACTTCCGATGAGGACAACAATTATTATCTGCAGACTTGGCTTAGTCCGGATCCAACCGGTAGCCGGGGAGGGGAGGAATCCGTATTCAACCACACGCTAGGCACTGCCACGACAAACGTCACTTCCTACGAGTTCGAACATTACTTAGAACCACGACCCTCTCTGATACCACATATAACTAGATCAAGGGGACTATCCACTCCGATTTTTGGTGTACAGTTGACTTCCAAGAATACCAAAGACTTCCAAGGACTTTCAAAGACTGCTATTCGAGGATTTTGAGGAATTATTCGAAACGACCTAGTGTGCATAGGTCTTCCCAAGTGAATAGCCCCTCGAACTAGACAACCGAACGTAACTCGGTGGTGAGCGGAGGGTTCCAGCGAGACGTGGTACTGTAGTGATGGTCACCACACTTTTACCGCGAGATCGATGCGCCTCTGTGCGCCGTTATGTGGGGCTATTCCGAACTACGAACGTTTTTCATGATTTGAACCGCGTTTTGACGAGTCTACTTGTCTTAGCGATGTTTTTACTCGTGTTTAAATGACTTGTCGAGAAGTAGGGATGATATTATGTCGGCATCGATCAATACAATATAATCTCTCGATATATATTAAAATCTTCTTGTTTGTTTGTAAGGTTAATAAAAATCCGAGAAATTTAAGGAATTATATTTCAGGCTGTGTATGACATTTGTTATATTCTTTACTCGAACCGCTGCTCAAGAATCTGAGAGTCAGATTTGGAAAATTCAAACAAGCGTCACGAGTGACAAAAAAACCGACTTCAAAACCAAACTACTGAACCGATTTTGATGAAATTTATATGGGACCAATCTGAAAGTATACCCTTTCGAATAAAAAAAGAATTTTCCAAATCGGTTTATAAATAACGGAGTTCTGAGGTAACAAACATAAAAAAAAAAAAAAAAAATACAGCCGAATTGAGAACCTCCTCCTTTTTTGAAGTCGGTTAAATAGTTGGAAATAGAAGTTCAAAGACTGGCTCATAATCGGCTCACAATCAAACCCGTGTTTTTTATGTCCATGCTGTGAGAGTCCATCCATAAACTACGTAACGAATTTTTTCGCGAATTTCCCCCCCCCCCTCCCCCCCCTCCTAAAGTGCGTTACGTACTTTATGGACGACCTCTATACTATCTATAGGTGAATACTGTGATTGTTTTATCGCGGTGTTCGATTTCTCGGTATATATATGGAGTTAGGCGACATGCGACCGGGCAATGTTTCCGAGTAATTATACCGATCCACAATTATCATGACACAACGGTATTTACAGTTTGTATACCCTCCTCCATTCGAGGGATAATTGAAATTGTTCTTGTTCCGTTTTAGCGAGCGATTAATTTTGTTCAGATCATGCTTCGTTGTCGTAATAATATTTACGCGCGGGTACGGCGGAAGTGAAGAAGTCACGGAGGTGTATCCGTCCTACCGTTCCTCCAGTGCACCTCGGCGTGTCCACGTAGCGATACACAGCAACGCGTTCGCGTATTATAATTGCAGGATAACATAACATCAAAGATCAAAGCTCGCGTTTATTGTCGGCATACATTTTCAATTAGAGATGTGTTCCGGTGCGTAAACTTGACCCGCTTTCCGAGCGACACGGGGCTTCGTGTAACATCAAAGGGTGTTACAACGGTACGTGTTTCGATTTTATCGGCTATCGATCGTCCGCGTCACGCACGCGAAAGATGCGGCCTGCATTCTGCATCCGCACGCCTCTGAGGCCGACCTTCGCGACATTTATCACGTCTATATCGATGTAAGGGTTTCAGGGAATCAGGGATAATAACTTCTAATCGGCAATGATGGGACTCATTGGATGAATCGATGCTTCTTAGGCGAGGAACGCGATCTTCTTTTCAATCTATAATTCGATGAGTAATTGAATAACAATCTTTTATTCGAGCCGAGAGCAGCTGCTAGTTTCTGACTCTCGATAATTTCTGTACGCTAGTTTCTGACCCCACTGCGACCCTAGTTTCTGACACTCGGCTCGCTACAGCTAGTTTAGTCTTTCGAGTCGCGGTTCGTTCCAATAATTATCATAGTTCAGAAATTATCATAGGTCAGAAACTACTGTAGAAAATGGTGAAAAATAAAAGTCTAAAAAACCAGTTTTTAATCCCGTTTACATCGCGGCGAGGATTGGGACCTTGAAATCGAGTCAGAGTCTCGTTACGAATGAATCAAGCGCAAACAACGATTGCGGATCCAGGGGTGGGAATAGGCCGCGTTGTGTTAGTAGCGGGCAGACAACCCCGGATTATAACCTTCTCGCCGGTGTGTTTTCATCAAGCTAACCGTTTCGCCCCGTTTAACCGCGCCTCGCCCTTCCCTCCAGCTTCCTCTCGAACGTTTTAGAACTTGATTTTTGGCGTACCGTGGCTACGCGAACCTAGCCGCGTCGCGTCGTAACCGCGGGATTAAACCAGCGGGGTGCCGATTGGTGGGCGGAACTCGTGTTTCTCGGACGAGGACAACTCCAACGCTTCGCACATTCGCCTCGATCCCACTTCTCGCTATTTTTCTTTCTCTTCTCTTCTCTTCTTTTTATTTGCGTTATTATAATTTCGTTTTTCTTCGTTTTCTTCATTTTCGAAACGTGAAAACGTTACGACGATACACGGATTACGAGATTGCGAATAATATCTTGTATCGACTACAAAATCCGTTATCGAATTTTAGGGGACGAGGAAAAAGAGGCAAAGAATGTTTGACAACTATTGAAAATTTGTTATGCCTCTTTTGCACACGTTGCATCATCGGCGAAGATTCGGCGGGTCCGTTAATCGATTTATTTTAACTTGCCGGACTTGTTTGCCATTCAATATATTTCGCCTCCGAATACCGTCTGATAGTTGCGGTATATTGATATATTTTATTAGACGCCTGGGGACTTGGGACATCTTAGGGAAGACCGGTGTTGGTTATGTAACAATTTTTGTAAATCATTTTTTTTTCTCGCTCAATATTTTTCATTTACAAATATTTTTTTTCGAGCCAGTTCGTTGATCCTCACTCTCGCTGATTCTATTTTTTTCAGTTCGAAAACAACTTCAAAATTAGCAATAAAAATTAAAGTTGGGCATTGCGACACGTGTTACAATTGACACCTCACCGGTGACGATTGTAACAGCTTAAGTGTCAATTGTAACACAGTAGCGATATGACATAATTATATGGAAAATATTTATTTACTCCCTCAAAACTGGTTTCAAAGGTCTTCAGTAAACTGATACGTTATTATTTAATTTTTTTCACAAAGACAAACACATATTTCCGATCTCAATATAATTGAAGCTATTTATATCTCTGCAATAAAATTTATAACGGGAATTCAACAACGAATAAGACAGTTAAACTTCTGAGCAGTCATCGCAGATGAAGAATGCACCACCGTCGGTGCAACCGATGTGTGCCCATTTTTTTGCATTCAGTGCATTGATTTTTATAGTGTTACAATCGACACCGATCGGCGTGTTAAAATTGACACCTGCGACATTTTTCAGTAAATAAATTAAATATTATCCTATAACGCGTCATGATGTACAAATCCTGATTGACATAATTTATAGCCAAACCATCATAGATGAATGTAGAATCGACCAATTATTAAAAAAAGTCATTGTTAGATACCAGACCAAATCATAGTGGGAGTGATAAAGTTACTCATGTGAGTAAAAAACCATAAAAGTCGACACAGATACAGGAAAGAGCGCATGAAATTTGGCAAAACGTTGGTCAACAAAAGCGAAACGGACGGTGCTGTATAGATGTCCAAGCAGTTCGGACATTTTCCGCAAAATGGCGCCGTTATTTGCGTTGTAACAATTGACACCGTATTACAACCGACACCGGTCTGATCCCCTACAGGATAATTTATTCCCAAGCCGCTATGTATAGTTTCGTCGATCTTTATCAAAAACCGAATCCACTGTGATCAATTCTGTGGATTCCTTGCCATTCACAAGACTGCTAATTCCAATCCAATCGTTGTTTCGATTCATTCTTTTTTCGAGTCTTTATACCTTTCGCAGGGTCGGTCCTACACGAAAAAGTGTGAGATCGTTTTTGTAGAAAAATTTGCGGTCTTCAAAATCAAATCCGATCATTTTTTACCTCGGAACAACCAGAACTGAGATATCGATCGAAGAACGTCGACAATGTTTCGCATGTATGCGCAGGCATGACTCGGATCATGTCTTTTTTGAATCCCTCATATCTTCCGCAAGGTCGATCCTACGCGAAAAATTGTAAGGACCGTTTTTGTAGAGAATTTTGCGATCTTCAAGATCAATTCAGATCATTTTTTACCTCGGAACAACCAGAACTGAGATATCGATCGAAGAACGTCGACAATGTTTCGCATGTATGCGCAGGCATGACTCGGATCATGTCTTTTTTGAATCCCTCATATCTTCCGCAAGGTCGATCCTACGCGAAAAATTGTAAGGACCGTTTTTGTAGAGAATTTTGCGATCTTCAAGATCAATTCAGATCATTTTTTACCTTGGAGCAACCAGAACTGAGATATCGATCAAAGAACGTCGACGATCTTTCGCGATTTCTACATATGGATTTTCCAATATTCCAGTTATTACATAAATTCTATGAATGTGGCCGATAGCGATTTGGCCGGATAACCGGATATCTGGCTGAAGTCGTTTGCCGGATACCGGATATCCAGGTATCGGCACAAGAAAATCGCCCAATTTTGAATTCTAAAGTCAAAGTTCCAACATTAAAGTGTGAAACTGAAGTTTTTCATTTCCTGCTTATTTCATTCTTGTCACTTTAATTTTGTTCCATTTCCATCACCTTTACTCATAGTATGTATAATTATCGTAGCAAACGGTTATTTGCTTTCTATGGACGTAAATGAGGTAAAAAAAAAAAGAAGAATTTATGAGTAAAATCATCTTCTGAACAGTAAATTGAAGATTTTTATTACTGTCCGGTCATCCGGTCGGATAGTAGCGCTATCCGGTTATTTGGCCGGATATAGTCACCAGATATCCGGCGCATCCCTAATAAATTCTATGGATTCCGGAAAAGTTTGATGTAGTAAAGTAACCCTCCCCTTGAGGATAAAAAGAATAAAAATATCAGTCGAGTGGAGGAAATAAAAGAAGGAAGAATTTGAGATTCTAGAATGGGAAGATCGGGATAGCCTCGGGTTCGAGCAATTAGTAAAATGTTACGGACGTAGAAGAGCTGTACAGTGTATAAATTCCCGGCTGTAATAGGCAGCGGAATTCGCCATAAGCCAAAAAGAATAGAAGAGAAAAAAAAACTGGGCGCGAACGAGTTGAAGAAGTCCATTAGTATGAAAATGCGGCGAAAAAGATTCTTCCCCCGGATAAACGCACGGTTTTTACCCCCCTAGGTTATCCAAGCTTCGCGCTATCAGACGCTGACCCACTGACTGTGGATCGAAGAGTGAAATAAAATAATGCCCGCATCATCTCAGACTTCAGTCACGACCAGGACGTCATTTTATTTCCGCCATTTTCGAATCCTAACCTCCAGGCAGTAAAAACGCGGGAGAAAACGTAACCCGATACAACGGTGGCTGCTAAGAAGCTAAAGCGTGGCTTCAAGCCTGGAGCTTGAAGCTTGAAGTCGCTGCTCAGCTATAATCTTCGCGCCTTAATCAGCGATCCCTCGGCATTCCGCTACGTACTACGGGGCGTTAATAATCAGCGAGGCGCTTGTCCCCTCGAACACTCGAGTCTAGAGCGGCCTCCGGACGCAGAACTGTCCTCGCCTCGCGCCTTCACCGCACGATGGTACGAAACGAGCGTCTTTTGTTCTATGTGCGCGGGAACATCGGCGCGGAAATAAGGGCGGGAAGATTTAACCCCAATCCAAAGTGGCGGGAGCTCCGCTCGGCTGATGTTCCAATTTATATTCTGGCCAAAAGAGCGCAAAAAATCGAATTTGTTTTCATCGATATTTAAGCTTGTATAGCTTCTAAACGGTCCATGATACCAAAAAAATTGTAATGACACTTTTTGTAGAAAATTTAATGAGCTTGAAAATGAGTCTAGATCATTTTTCTTCTCAGAGCAACCAGACTTGAGATATTTTCAAAAAGATAGTCCAAACTGTGAATCTTGACTCTGCATCATTCGCTCACAGCCAAGTTCAAATTTCTTCTAAACGGTCCATGATACGAAAAAAATTGTCATGACACTTTTTGTAGAGAATTTCATGATCTTGAAAAAGAGTCTAGATCATCATTCTCCTCCGAGCAACCGGACTTGAGATATTTTCAAAAAGATAGTTCAAACTGTGAATCTTGACTCTGCATCATTCGATCAAAGTCGAGTTCAAATTTCTTCTAAACGGTCCATGATACGAAAAAAATTGTCATGACACTTTTTGTAGAGAATTTCATGATCTTGAAAAAGAGTCTAGATCATTATTCTCCTCCGAGCAACCGGACTCGAGATATTGTCCAAAAGATAGTTCAAACTGTGAATTTCGACTCTGCATCGAATCGATATTCGATCAAAGTCAAGTTCAAATTTCTTGACATTGACGAACCTACGTTAGAGTTATCCGACCCGAAAGTGATCAAGAGGCCTCGACTCGACTCTCCAGTGAATATAATCACCCCACATAGACCGAGTCCATCGTGTATCGAGTGGATTAAAAATCCGTCTCCAAAGCTCGCGAAATTAGCGTTCCTTTGACACCAGCGGTGCTTCAGGGGGGAGCTTTTTCGGGGGACTATTATGTCCAAAAGAGATCTGAAGACGGATTTGGCACCAAGTTCTCAGACCGTCCCGCGGGGGGTTCTGTCCTGCCCGTCCCACGCGACCTATACTCTCCTCTATGCCAAAGCGCGCGCGATCAACGAATCGTAGGATTCCGCGGCGCGGTACCAGCGCGGCTAAGAGAGCGGGAGAGACGCGGCCTCTCTGCTCGACACGTTAGTATTCACTCGTACGCTACACGATCAGCGGTGAGCTTCGAGCTGTCAGTCGCGTTTGTTACAGTCTGCGAGTTAGTCGCATTCGTAGTCTCATAATTATCACCGAACCAAAGTCAAAGTCAACTTATCATTTTCGGTGGGTAAAGAAACGTTTCGACTTTCGACATTCTGTGACTGCGATTTTTTCTTCATTTATTTTAGACAGACAAATTTTTATGTGAGCCAAAAAATGTGATTTCGCGTTTTAACGCTAGTCGATGTCATTAGATAAGAGTTTCTGTAACCGTTTTTAAAGAAACTAGTTTTTTCCATCGTATTTTGACTATTGTCTGAATAGCGTGAAGGCATTCCTTCAACCAGTTCGAATCTGGAACCGAAAACAGTTCGCGGGCTGCCACCTCGTATCTCGCGCGGGAATTTCAAAACTTTGACAATCTATTATAATCGAAATTCGAAGCATGAATTTATTGCAACCGGATCATTTTGTGCTTTTCAAAATCACCAAAGAACAGAAAAAATTGTGAGTAAATGCAGTTTCTTTCAATTAAAAAAAAGAGACTTGAACAAGAATCGAAAAAAAAAATTCGTACATAGTCGGAAGTCGAAAGAAAGAAGAGATAGCGGAATAAAGAATATGGAAGAAACGTGTTGTGTTGTTCGCGGGCGATTCTTGACTACAACGCTTTTATTATTCACCTCTTGCTCCGCTATAATGCACGGTACAAATTAGAAGTGTAGATACACGTACCTATCGCGAGTAAAGTAGTCTGTGTGGGTTTAAGCCGGGTGTATAAACGTTGAGGTTTTTTCGACCTTATCTTCATCCTCGGCACAGACTCCTTTTTATTCATTTTTTTTTTTCACACTATTATATATGTTTGATCCGGTTGCGCGGAGGAGGGACTCGTACTTTTTCTTCATTCCATGTACAGTTCTAGTCTATTTTGATCAGGGTTTGCAAAAAAAAAAATAAAAAATTCTCACCTGTCTTCGAGTATAATAGAAGAAAAAATCGCAGATCGTGATTTTATCCTCCTGTATTAAAATCCAGGGGTCATAATATTTCAGTGCTTAAAATTCAGTCATAAAAATGCGGCTGAGGTGCCGGAGCAGCCAATAATTGCAGAAAATTCGTCGAGGAAGATAACGAGAAAGAGATAAGACAGTTTAGATATTGTGATCCGCGGCAAATGAACGGTTGAATACCACCAGAAATTTATCACAACTGATAGAAAAAATGGGAGGTTCGAGAGGCCGCCTGTACCTTTACCTCGTACTGTTTCTACTGGTTGCCGTTTCTTCGGTAAATTCGCAGAGACGGAGGCAGAGACCGAACCAGAGGCCGCGGGAGTACCGGTACAGAGGTAAATCGGTTGTTGATAATATCGATTATTTAAACACATTGACGTTTTTTTTATGAATGCAGTTTTCTTTGAGATTCGATAAACATGGCGTGAATATCGAGGCGGGAAAAAAATATTTGAATCTCGTCGGTTGTCTAGATTTTGGACAAAAAACAAGGCGATAGAAAAAAAAAGTGATGAAGTACTTCTTTTGGTACCGTAAAATGAGCGTGGAAAACGAATTTCAGTAAAACAAAAGAAAAAAAAAAGAACATACGAAACTGAGGAAGTTCATTTGACTTTGTGATTTCGTCTGATTTCGTCAGAGATAAGATTGTTCGGTATGAAACAAGCGGGTTTGGGCTGACTATGAGCTGCCTTTGAACTTTTCGTCGTTTACTTTCTTTCCAGCTGTTTTGAATTTTGCAAATCTGACCTCAGATTCTTGATCAGCGGTTCAAAAAACGTTCGAGTACCAATTTTCATAAAAATCAAAACATTTTTTTTTCTGCAGCATGTCGAATGCGCAAAATTAAAATTTTGCAAAAGACTTAACTGACTTAACTGACTTAAGATTCGTGATCAGCGATAAAACAACCGTAAGGTAGGGAAGACCGGTGTTGGTTATGTAACAATTTTTGTAAATAATTTTTTTTTTTCTCGCTCAATATTTTTCATTTACAAATATTTTTTTCGAGCAAGTTCGTTGATCCTCACTCTCGCTGATTCTATTTTTTTCAGTTCGAAAACAACTTAAAAATTAGCAATAAAAATTAAAGTTGGGCATTGCGACACGTGTTACAATTGACACCTCACCGGTGACGATTATGTAACAGCTTAAGTGTCAATTGTAACACAGTAGCGATATGACATAATTATATGGAAAATATTTATTTACTCCCTCAAAACTGGTTTCAAAGGTCTTCGGTAAACTGATACGTTATTATTTAATTTTTTTTCACAAAGACAAACACATATTTCCGATCTCAATATAATTGAAGCTATTTATATCTCTGCAATAAAATTTATAACGGGAATTCAACAACGAATAAGACAGTTAAACTTCTGAGCAGTCATCGCAGATGAAGAATGCACCACCATCGGTGCAACCGATGTGTGCCCATTTTTTTTGCATTCAGTGCATTGATTTTTATAGTGTTACAATCGACACCGATCGGCGTGTTACAATTGACACCTGCGACATTTTTCAGTAAATAAATTAAATATTATCCTACGCGTCATGATGTACAAATCCTGATTGACATAATTTATAGCCGAACCATCATAGATCAATGTAGAATCGACCAATTATTGAAGAAAAAACATTGTTAGATTCCAGACCAAATCATAGTGGGAGTGATAAAGTTACTCATGGGAGTAAAAAACCATAAAAGTCGACACAGATACAGGAAAGAGCGCATGAAATTTGGCAAAACGTTGGTCAACAAAAGCGAAACGGACGTTGCTGTATAGATGTCCAAGCAGTTCGGACATTTTCCGCAAAATGGCGCCGTTATTTGCGTTGTAACAATTGACACCGTGTTACAACCGACACCGGTCTCCCCTACGAAATTTCATTTAAATCTGTTGACCCGACGTCATTTTTATTGTGTTTGTAGGACTTTTACTGAACCGATCAAAACCAAAATCTAATCAGTTCTGTTCTTCAAAAAAAAAAAAAAAAAATTAACTAGTCCCATGATTTTCAATATCCTTCTTTTGAAATTGGTTGTGAAATCTTAGTGCACAAAAGTGCAGTTGGTCAATTGTCTCCGCGATCGAAGGACTGAGGATT
Source organism: Euura lappo (assembly GCA_018257835.1). Classification (NCBI taxonomy): domain Eukaryota; kingdom Metazoa; phylum Arthropoda; class Insecta; order Hymenoptera; family Tenthredinidae; genus Euura; species Euura lappo. The sequence goes on from JAEUYN010001285.1 coordinate 44,662, forward strand.
TCAATCTTAATGTAAAAGCTACACACACAGACCTGCAGAGTTGTAATTCGATGATGGAAATAATGTCGAAGAGACGCGAGTCTTTTCATTTGATCATCTCTTGGGAAAGGAACTAACTAACCTATCGTCAGTAATTCGAGTGCCGATAGAATTGCGCGCGGTTTTGTTAAATCGATTAACGGAATAATTGCTCGACTTACCTCAAGATAATTAAATCCATTATTCTAATACCCTTTTCCCTTGTTCTTATTCCCCTTTATTTCGCTCCAACGAAATTCAGGAGATAAGAAAATCCACAATTCTAGCTTCTACTAAGATCACAATCACAAATTCTCTCATAATCATCATCACGGTGTCCAGTCACAGAATGACCCAAAATTTTCCGATTATCAAAACGATAAAATTAAATTCTTTCATTACCCGGTATTCAAATTCTAAGAATCGAGATCCTTCGACATAATTAGCAGACGATCATGATCACGTGCTCGCGCTGATTAGTTTTGACTCGGTGGTAAATTCGATACCGCAATGAATTTAATTATACAAACAGTCTGGCGGAGCGTTGATAGTTCGAAAACAAAGCCCGCCGCTGCACCAGTTCCTCGGCGTCTGAATCGCACTGGGCGGACTCGATGACGTTGTAACTTTGACGCGAAACGCGTTGCGATTGCATTGAAAGTAACTAAAACTGTTTTCATAATCGTCAAAATAGGCGCCTGTGCCTCGTCAACTATTTTCTAAAATAAATTAACAAACTTTACTGCGAATTTGCGGCGCGATTGTGAGAAGTCAATTCGTGCAGAGAATGTCAATTTTTTTTTTCTTTCGATTCTTTTGTACGTTTCACACTTCCTAATTTACCTAATGCAGAAATCATTCCGCAAGGTTGTGTCCGCGTTCCGGAAGTTTGATACGTAATACTTGATATACTTCCGTTCGTTTGAATCGCGGTTCTAGATATACGTGTATTTTATCGGATCGATAAATCGAATCCTGCGGTGGTACGAAAAAGGAGTTTTAGAGAACGATGACGGAACATCTCTGTACAGGGTGATTTTTCTCCGGGTCCGGATGAGGGAGGGGCTTGCCACTGCTGACGCTCCGCCCCCAAATTTATTTTACAATCACAGTGTTATGTGAGTGATTTGGAAATGATTTTCTCCCGATGTGGTGAAGCAGGGGGCGGAGCATCAGCAGTGATAGTCCCTCCCTCATCCGGACCCGTACAAAACTCACCCTGTATACACGGCGAGGAATACAAGCCCGTAGTTGTGGTAATGAAATTTGAAATGTAGGGAGTGAAAAAAACAAAAAAGTGAAGAGATTTTTCCCCGAAGACAAGAGAGGTATTGAAGTGGAGGTAGAATGAGAGTAAGAAACCGTAGAAGTTGGGAATAAATAAATTCAATAGCCAGGGACATGTGTGTCTGGTGAAAAGCGTGTTTGCTCGCGGTTGGGGTTACGGCGGGAAGATTCTCGGAGAGCAGAGGCGAGCTCTGCCCCCGGCGCGGAGGCGAAGGATAAAATCTAATAACCGTAGAGGCAAATATCTTCGGGGGAATGGTACTCGCGGAAAAATTTCAACCCTCCGATCAAAACGGCGACAAAGTGACGCTTAGCGACATCCAAGCCTCTTGTGTTGCCTAATTTCAGAATCTTAATCTACTAGGGCCCTCCTAGAAAACTCTACCCGTGTAGAAATTGACTTCCAAATGGGGAAAACTGTCGACGGCCCTACTAGGGCAGCTTGGATGACTTTTCTAGGAGGGCCCTAGCAGGGCCCTGGGTAGTTTTCCCCATTTACAAGTCAATTTCTACATGGGTATAACAGCCAAACATTTCAAAGTTTTTAATAAAATAATCACGCAGTACAGGTTCATGTCTATAATTTCATGGAAGTATTCCTTTTGTCAGTAATATTGCACAAAGTTCAAATTCTGTGACCTCGTTGTCTCACTTTTATTGAATTCTGCAACTTTAGCTGCTAGCTTCAGCTTCGTCGAAATAAATAAAGGATATTTATACAGGGTGAATTAATTTTTAACGATGATGCTGCAGTCTGAAGTCGACTTGAATTGGAAAACAAACTGTCAGACAGAGGCGTATTCGCGTTGGGGCTAGAAGTGATTTTCGTCATAATGATGTGCTAATATCAGCCAATCTGATTATAGCACCTAACTTCAGAGCGGTGCTATTCGACATTACATAATGATGAAAATCACTTTGATTCCAACGCAAATACGCCTCAGTTTAGATCCGCAGTTCGACTGTTTGAAAGCTCGTTTCTCGATTCGGAATCACTTAGATATGCATGTGGATCGACTGCAAATAATTTCACATCGTGAATCGGTGACGTTGGATCCCCTAAATGAGGAGACAAAGCGAGATTTCACAGACTAAATGATGTGTTCGGATGACGAGACGTGACAGACTGCACTGGTTACATCAGCGTTTCCAAAAGTTTCGAGTATCGACATTCTATCCCAGACTCTTCAATCTAGAAAATATTTTATTTCCGTCTCACAACGATATACATATATGAATAATCCGTTGATACTGGATGATGATTCTCTGGATTCTGACCTGGAATATCCACGTTATAATTCACTGGGAAAAATTGTACTATAATCCAATTTTTTCACACTGAAGATTCTCTGGATGGACATAGCGAAAGATTTGAAGTTTCATAACGAGATAGAATAAAAATTTGAAGTTCAAGATGGAAAGAGAATTGAGAAAAAAAGTATAATTGGTTTTCTAGGAACAAAAACATTTTTTTATACTGATTGCGAGTAGCTGTTACATCCGGACGTAACACTACTCATTCACACATTTTTTTCTCACACCCGGTCGCAAAATGCCACTTTTCATACCTCTTGAGCGGGCGCAAAACAGATCTTTTCGGCCCTCGGGCGGAAATGTGCTTTGCGCCCGCCTGAAGCGGGCGCAAACGACTCTTTTCCTGCCCTCGGGCGCAAAGTTCCGTTTTGCGCCCGCTCACTCGGTCTGAAAAGAGGCATTTTTGCAGACCAGGTGTTGAGAAAAAAATCGTGTGCAACACGGGCGCAAGACTATTTTGGCGAGTGTGATTGCAGTACACTCGCCTTCGGCTCGTACTGCAAATTTCACACTCGAGAAATAGTGTTTTGCGCCCTTGATACACAATGTACTATTTTAGTGACGTCTTTTTCTCATTGTCAGTATTTGACTTCTACTAAATTCATTCAAGTTTCCATTTGACATTGATTTCCTCACATCTTTTCCGTTCCATTTATGAATTCACACCGACTGAACTTATGCCTACTCCGTAATTCCTCATGCGTATATATCTTATCGTACGATCGCATTATCAGTGTCTAGTTGCCTGCGAAAGTTGTCGCTTCAAGGGGGTGCGCTGTACTCAATTTTTACCGACACTCAGATATCTCAAAATACCTCAACCCACGGAACTAAATCCCAAAAAATCGATTCTCAGCGGAATTCTACATACGATTCCGAACAAATAGATGCAAAAATATTTCAGTTTCACCCAAAAATGGCGAAATGGCACAAACTCTACAAATTACTGTAATGATTTCGTAGAGTTCATGTAATTTCTTCACATAGACACAATTTTCGAGTCTTTAATTCCAGCGACAGCTGCTCGTAAACTCTTAATATTTGCAAAGCTTTCTGCGATAAGGTGCAACACAGTGCAAATGGTGTATTACGTAACGGTTACGTAACCTGGTCCTTACTTCGGTTCAATTATTTGCGTCAGCATAGCGCATGTCGGTACATATGTACCGTTTGTTGTGCCTTATGGAGCCGGAGTTAAACGACGTTAAACAAAAGGCACTAACCACGGCTAAATCACACAGAATTGCTCTCTCCTAATTCTTCATAGGAGAGGTATAGGCGCATATAATACATGTCACGATGATACTCGGTTTGATTGACCCTCCCCGCAACACGCAGGGCGATGTAAAATGATCTCATATAAATTGAGGGTGACTGTACGCGATCATTGCACAGCTGTGTGAAACCGCGGCGCGTGCTGTTACATACTCTAAATTGCTACGCGACTTCGTGTCGGCCAATTACATATTTAAATTGCAATATTTATCGTCCTCACAGCGGGCTAATGATCGACCATTACCCTTTGTCGAGTCAGAGAAATAATATCCCCACATTCTTCGGTCATCCCAGGATCCCAGATTTATTGCTTTCAATATATATATACCAAAAAACGTTGTTTCTCCATCTTCGCAACGATAGAATATATCCTATAGACTTTTTTTTTTATTAATCTTCGTTTCTTTTTTCGTAATTCAATCGACATACCTAATGTATCAATCCTCCAATGAAAATTATTTTTCCAGCTTGGGCCTGAAAAAGTTACTTTTTGAAGCCTGTTTTTGATACGTAAAGTAGCACTTTGTACAGATAACTTCAGGACTTCCTTAGAATAGTCATTTTTGTAAAAGCTCGTTGGAAAGTGTGTAAAGTGTCTCATTTCCGAGTCGTGCAGAAAGTAAAATTCAAGTGCGGAAAGTTTCTCCTGAGTATTTCACTGCATTGTCTCCGTTAAGAACCGGAATCGATTATTGTAGTTTTTTTAAGCACTAGGGCGTGAAAAACTTTATAATAGTCGAGTTCTGTTAAGAAAAAATCAAGTTATCTGCCTCTAAAAGCCTTTCTATGGCAGTTTACTACTTTTTAAGACAATTGTCGTCTGCCATTCGCGGGAATCTTTCACCAAAGTGACTTGAAATGAGAACACCGGACAAAATATTGTATGTGGCGTGCGCGTAAAGTAACTGTTGGCTTTGCCTTCTGTTCCCCAGCAGACACAATGTCTTTTCACTAAAAAGCTGACCTTACCAATGATAAAAATGATAAAACAGTTACACTTTACACACACACATGTCACATAAATATTAATAAACACCTCAATTAGTCGTCGCAACGATATAAACAAAAGAATAACGGGATATGGAAAGGCCTGTGGAATGAGAAGGGCAAGAGCTGCGAGCCACACACCTGGATCACGATTAGAGGCGAGCCTCGAGTGCATAATTTCGTGTCTTAGAATGTGACGGAATGTATTCCGTCGTTGTAACGCGACTAGAGAATGAGGAACGGAGGATGAAGAATTACACCGAGTGTCGCGGCCTCTTATCTTTGCACCTATGTGTATTCAGTAGGCATAACGACACGCTCGAGATGTTTCTTCAGTTGCGTCATTGACGAGTGGGTGTCGCTGATCGTGGGTTACACCTGCAAATTCCATAAAAACTTTCAAACCGCGTTTCTAGATCGGACAGAATGCATGCAGAGGGAACGTAAATGACTATCGATAGAAAAAGTAACGTTGAGTAGATATGGCGAATGAATCATATCATGCTGCAATATATGCTTCGAACCGCAGGACGTGGACTCATCCAGTCCTTCACTACGCTGCAAGCTACCGCACATTCATTTCGTAACTCATTACTCATGCATTAAGATGTATATTGTGCATAATAAGATATCTAATGGACGACGTGAATACTCATTTTTATTTAACTTGGGATTCGTGAACTAACGTCTATTGCCAGTGATTGTTGTACCAAGTCAGAGCTCAAATAACAGTCACGTCAATCAAACACACACAACGAAATGGATCTAGACTATTAACCGTTTGCCGTCGTGAAAAACGTCTGAAATCGAAAGACCAGCTACACCACACTAGTTTTATTCACCCACAGGAGTCATGAAGTCACTTCACATTTTAGTAAAATTCATTCACAAATACGATGAATTTGTAAAAATTTGTTCATTCATTCAAACAACATGCATAAAGATTCACTTTGCTTTGTTTGCGAGTAGTTTGCGTGAGGATCCTATGGGTTGTTTGAATTCTTTCTTGAATTCAACGTCAAATGATTACGGAAGCTAACGTATAAGCAAAATGCAAAATCGACCGAATCTATCACCAGATCACCAGTCACTCCCAGTCGTAAGTCACCATTGGAAATACGACACACCGCGAATAGCTATTGCGGAATGGTTAAACATATTCCATCCTTCTGCACTCGACAGGGTACATTTTTACAATACGAGTAACCGTCTATCTACGAAGGAATGACGGAATAACTCGTATAAATTCCCTCTAGCTTTGATCATCCGAATGACTACTACCTGGGTGCACGTGCAGCTTCGAAGGCTGATTGTCCAGAAGATGAAGAAGAAGAAGAAGAAGAAGAAGAAGAAGAAGAAGATTCTCTATGTGACGAGTCTTTGGACAGGAGAATAGCATATAAAATAGAATTGTTTCCAATTGGGACAATTTGATGTGGCCAAAAATTGATACCGCTGTATCACTGACGGTTGAACGTAATAGAGAGACGTCAGAAATCGAGTGCGTGGAACCTTGAAGACGAATCCAGCCGCCCTCACAGATTGGAAACGACATGAGCGAAATGCCATCCTCATATTACTGCACCATATGTGATACGCGTGAGGCTTCAACATGGAGCGAAATTGTCTGACGTGGTTCAAATGTCATCTGAACGGTTGGCGACAATTTGCCACTTCTCTTTCACACATACCAGACTGTGAAAAATGTACAGAAAATATTCTCTCAGTTGCATCTTTGCGGCCCACACACGCCTCGTTTATTATGTTACTCGCTTTGTCATCGAGACTGACTAGACCGCGGTGATGCGAAGACCGGGATGAGTGAGATCACTGGCAGACGCGAGATGCTCCTAATTATTCTATATTTAACGTACCCAAAAAATGTAGCCTCACATATGCAAATAAGACGTTACGTCCTTTTATTAACCCATTGAATCAATGATATCAAGTATTGCGAGAATTAGATAGCAAGGTCGACTGGAACCAGCCAGCGAACCGCATTAAAAAGTCTAATATAAGATTGCTCCGTTGGTTTGTTGGTCTAATTCCGAGGCTCGCGGAGGTTAATTATCGGATTAAAAGAGTCTGGAGCCGAAAACCCATTAAAAATGAAACCCCTTGACTCTAGTTTCAGTGTGAACTTTCGCCTCAAGATGACGATGTTACAACATCGATGGAAATAAAAGCGTCGATGATCTGTCGGCTATGTGGTGTCACGTTCATTCTTATACCGTGGTTAGTGACCGATTCATAAACCGATGACCACCCAACGCACGTTTTATTGCCTCTTTTTATCACTGTGGAAATAAGAAACGTTACGTAATCGCGGAATTATTCATCGATTTTATAAGTCGAACACGTATTTCATTTCATGTACTACTTGAAGTTTCTTATACAATCAGGAATGAAATTTACAAATCCTGATGATTGAAATGAATTTAATGTAAAACATCCTGAAATTTCATACATTTGACCTGATATTGAAAAAATAAACCGAGTTTTCCATCCATCCCTCGACGTAAGATATTTCGCGAGTCGTTTTTAGAGATGCTCGTGACTCTTGAGACTGTCTTTATCAGACTGCGACCATCTCGCACGCGAGGGATATCGATGGGACGTGGAATGCCCTCGGTTAAGGTATAGGTACCTCGAGTTCAATTATATTGTATCACTTTGACAGTGAGAAACGGTCTGTCCAATGTCCCAGGCGTCCAATTCGTGGGGGAAACCGAAATCAGGGTCGAAGCCATCGCTCGAACAAGGTTAAACTGTTTCGGCCTTTGCTGTACCACTGCGGATATTATAAGGCCGCTATTCAGTCGTTGAGAATACATTTCAGGTATCGATTACTCTGGAAATCAATTCTTCAGAACCTGGGTCACGATTTTTAATTCTATTGCTTGGAAGATCGAACATCGATTCTAATCAATATTCAATAAACCAAATAGTTTAACAATAATTACAGTTTTTTAATTACAATTTCCCCCGAAAATCTATTGACGATTATTGTTTCATCTCTTAATTATGATGGAGCACTGAAGGGGGAAAATCGGTTAATTATCACGACATCAAATCGAATCGTTATAAATTTATAATGAAACTTATCAAAATAATTTTGGTGACAAATGATAGAAATAACAAGTAAAAAAAAATACTAGAAATCAATAAATCGCTCAAATCATTGTATATTGTCGATTCAAAGTTTGAAAAGCGCGCCATTCCATTACGCCACTATTCGGTACGTACAGTAAGCCTGCCATCTACAGTCATTCTTGAGAAGCTATCATTTTCCGGGCGGAAAAATGTTTCCTGACTCAAAATATTCCAATTACACACGTGATTAACACGATTGCAACGAAGATGAGAACATTTTCAGGGATAATCAAAGAAATTATCAGAATTTTGAGAAATTTTTCAAAAGTTATTGAACCCATAATCTCTGATCAACGCTAAAAAATACAATTTGAGTCAGAAGTATTTTTTAACCAGGAAACTTTCCTCACTTTCCACTCGTCGTATCTTCTAATTATCGCTTTCTATTTGAGGCTACGTTAATTTATTCAAATATGGGGGTCAAAGTGTGAATTCTGACGTCACAACCAAAAAAAAAAAAAATCGTTTCTGTCCAGTTTATAAACATTCTGCACCCACTTTTGATTAATTTTATTTGCGAAAATTGAAGAAGTGAATTATTTCATTTCTGGATTGTTTCATTGCTACGCAGTTAATTTTATGACGTGTGAAAATGAATTCTTTAAATTTTCTCAATTTCCTAGTAGTTTTTTTTCTCACTTTCCTCCATCAATGTGACAGTACGAAGTGTTTTTATTTTTCATCGATACATTAGGGAAAGTTAATAGTATAATACATCGGGACGTTTAATAATCGTTTTATAACGCAAGCTTTACGCCGCGGTACAGTACAGAGGGAGTGGGAGGATTAAATCGGCGGGCGAAGTGCACAGGAGAGAGGCGCAGCTACCGTGGGGTACTATGTACGTACAACATAGCATCGCAGTTTCCTCATCCGTGTAGAAAAATAAAATAAAACACAATACGAAAGAATAAAAAAAAGAAGACGTAAAAAAAAGGAAAAAATAATCATGATAATAAATAAAAATTATGGGTGGGCGAGTGCAGAAAAGCGACAATACTTTAACAGCCTCTGGTCCATTAGGAGCGCATGGACGATTTAGCAGAAGCCACCCATCACCTCGGGGTTTTAGCCGCTTTTAGGTTCGCCAATTTGATACCGGCGGCTTGTCATGCTAATACGACCGACTTTACGTCACTATGCGTATACCTAAAACCGCTAGCGGTTCTCTTGAAGTACGTATAACACATTTTTTTTATGTGCTATACCTCGAAAGATATTCGCGGATTTATACGATTTCGTTGAAAAACGCTAATAATAAACCGCGTTATAAGTTCCTATAAATGCAACAAATATTCACGTTGACCGAGTCGAATGTGTCTGTTTCAACGAGTTGAACGTATTTACAAAAAAAAACTATTGAGATCACGTCTCTCGTGAATCTAAGAGTCAGAAACTAGCGCAACGCTGAAATAAACGGAAGACCGAAAGGACCCGGTATTTGACCCCTTCTCGCTGCGTGACAAACTTCGCAGTCACTTTTAGCCATCAATAATGCGTTTTTATGCCTACACTGAATGCTTCAAGTTTTTTTCTTGGTAATCAGCCAGTCGTGATGTTGTAGAATGAAATGAAAAAAAGGTCAAGGGGTCAGAAACCGCGGCGTGTACATTTGTCCACTTCATTATAATGGCAAAGGCGGTTAAATTTCCGCACGAGCTTTCAAAGCACGAAAATTGAACGGTGCAACAGCGATCTCAGGTTACACCGTTTTAATTCCTTCTCGTTACAATTTTAGGCTGATAAAAAATTATTGAAAAACGCAAAGGCGGTGATACTCCGCTTATAATTGACAGTTGACACACGATTCATGACGTAACTCGAATTGTTACACGATCTGACTATTCGGTGTTTAATTCCGAACGTTCGTCTTCTCTGTAATTTCGTTGACGTTCGTTAGGTTCGATTGAACGAATCTAATAATCAGCTGATTAAAATCCCGGATCACGTATCCCACCGGAAACGTGATAGTGTAGAGTGAAAATATGCAAATATTTTCCATTCCACAAAACCAAATGACTTTTTCGTCGCTCTATGAATGATAGATTTTGCCAAATTTTTCCCACGGTGCCAGAGAACCGGACGATACCAAGTGGACGGAAAAGGCCTCCTCGAACCCACTTGAACCCGATACCAGAGTCGAGGGGATAAGCCCAACGGATTATGTCTCGTTCAGATTTTCTACCTAATCCTCGGTAAGACCCTGGTCAAAGAAATACCAGAGGCTAAATAACGCGTCGTGTTGTGTCGTGTTCGTAAAACAGGGGTCGTCCACCCTCGCATAACATTTATTTTCATCCCTATTGATTTATCGATGCAGTCTGCACGCGGCTGTAGGGGACGACCGGGTATCAACAGGTTCATGTATGGTTTCGGAAACCTTTCCCATTATCAGCTATACCGACATACCGTCGCATTTGTGATACTGTAAATGTAAGCTCGCTGCTTGTGGAACTGGAACTGGACTATCCCAGACAGCACAGAACTCAAAGAGTATAAAAATCGTCGTATGGACGTCGAATGTCGCACTTTTTGACGTCTAAATCTTGTCTTAACTCTCAAAGACGTCCTTGAGAGTTGAGACAAGATTTTCACTATGATTTCAAGTGCTCAACCTCTGAGGGTATTTATTTTTTCAGCTGTGCACGATCTAAGCTTTCAGAGCGCAGAATTTTATTAAATGTACATGGAGTTTTGAATTTTTTCTAGTCTTCGGACACGTTTTTGTGTATTTTTGAAAAACACTATGTCAGATCCAAAAACTCTATTATCAAGACTAGACAATAATCACATGAAAATAGATTACAAACGTCGTTTTTATCGATATTACTCTTCGCAAGCTCTACTTTCACGGTGTTCTGGAGCCACAATTCCCGAGCCAAATTGGAATACTATTGGTTCCAAATGAAGCCCAAGTTGTGTGCTTCAAAATCCCGTTTGCTGATTTGATTTTCCTCCATTATTCACAAAGTTATCGTAGTTCAAAGTCGGAGTAAGAACTCTGAACCCTCGATAATCGCACATAAATGACCGGAAGTTGATGGATTTCGTGCTTTTCAACCCCGCCTGTGTCTCTCGAGAAGTATAATTAGAGTGCGGTTATGATAACCGCGACAAGAAATGGGGGGTTAATGTTTTCATCTGGCGAGTGGTTGCGGTGGCTGGGAGATTAAGCTCCGCTTTATCCAGTCTGCCGAGCATCCCTGCGCTGTAACGGCGAACAGCTTTTCGCGTTTTTATGATACATAACGGACCCTTTTTGCGCACACCAAGTTGAGTTGTTGCCTCCGTTCTCGACTGATTACGTGATAATCTGCGCGGTTTTGAATTTTACAACGTACACATAATGAAAAAAAAAAAATGACTAAAATAAATTCACCGTGAAAACTGATCGTTGCCGGGTGGTTTTGTCGACTACTACCTTACAACCGGAGAACCCTGCCACTCATGAAGAGCACTTCGGCCTCCGTACGTGGCCCACTTCTTCGCCCTTTGTAACTTAACGCGGGGGAACTCACCCGGAGTGCTTTACCGCTTATATTAAATACCCAACGCGAAAGGGGCGGGAAGCAGGCCCTGATGAACCCGATCAGAGACCGTCGGTATTTTTGAAACAAGAAATTTTGACCTTGTGAGTAACGCAAGCCTCTGAACGCGTTGAAAATTTCACCTGTTTTCTCTTTCTCAGTGTATCTTGATTCGAATTCGCTTGAAATAAAGCTTTTAAAAATTCCAAGTCTGACAGATCGAGGATCCATGATCTTTTTCGATTTTTCGTCTTTTGCAATCTTTTTTTGAATCTTATCGTTCGATCCCCGATATATTACCCCGAAAATAGAAGCATTTTTGATGCTAAAACAATATTTTTTCCCTCTTCTTTTTCAGAATGTACCGTCGACCAGTTCAGATGCAAGAGCGGTCAGTGCATCCCGAAGGAACAACTCTGCGACAGACGATCCAACTGTTACGACCAATCGGACGAAAGCAGCTGTCGTGAGTATTCATAACGATTGTATTGTTCATTGCTCCGCGAGAGCGTCGCGAAATTGTACATAAAGACACGGTCACACATGAACGCATTATACCTACATACCTACATATTATATATACATGGAATCCAGTAAATCGCAACTAATATTGGATATTGTCTAACCGCACGATGTGCAATGCCTGCATGCTATCCTAACTCGAAATGGGTGAAAATTGATTAACGTAACGTTACAAAGACCTGGCACGAAGACTGGGAGAAGGAATTCAAAATTCAAACTTCTAAATTCAAAATTCAAAATTGAAAATTGAATAGAGCCGTGGTACGACGTCGAACTCGACTACGGCCCGCCGTTCGATGATTTGGATAATAATTTTGGGAACGAAGTAGACGCCGTTACGGAAATTGTGCCCGGATGGCCTAACAGTTCGGGATACTGCCCGGAGGGCCGTTGGCCCTGCAGAAATGGGAATCAGTGCATTCCTCAACGTCAGAGATGCGACGCGGAGCCGCACTGCGACGATATGTCCGATGAGGACAGATGTGGTACGCATGCATTAAATTCTGACACACGAAAGAAAGCCTCGTCCGGTCACATCTTCCCCGCTTCCGTCCAGTTCTTCCGGTTTATATCGCCGCTGACTTTCAGGCCTTGTAACTTTATCACGGTCTACTTTAACGAACAACCGTCTGAACCTTTTTTGTAGAGAATTTGATCAGCTTCAAAATTGCTCCCGACCATTTTTCGTCCCGGACACACTGGGAGGGAGATATCGGCTAAAATAGCTCGACGGGCGACGGCTTAATTACATTTTCAACTAGTCAAAGTCTGTGCTACACAATTTTTATTTTTATTTTATTGCCTGCACGCTCGGTGGGTTAATTACTGTAACAACTCGTCGAGCTTCAATCCGACGCTAATCTCCAACGACCACAACAATGTCAACAACGGATTTCGCATTTTGTTTTTTTCCCTCTATCTAAAACCCCGCTCGCAATATCCAGCGTGCAAATAAACCGCGTGTGCTCTCATAATCAATCCCGAAAGAATTTTCCGGCCATTCCGAAGACGCCCGAGGGCATCACTCCCTTATCTCTCCAGTCTCTCGTCTCTGACCCGTGAAATCGCGTGTAGACGCAACACCGATCCAGCGTCAGATAAGGATGTGCGACGTCGCGCTGCTGATTGCAGATTGGTAATTTCTGCACGTGCTTTATACTCTTTCCTGCACGTCTTTAAGACTCTGACTGCATGCATCCCATGAATTAGAACCGATTCAACGACTAGTTGATTCACCGTCACAGAGTCATTTTTATCGTGACATCGGTATGTGATGGTTATACTGTAAATATATATCAAGACGTTGCATAGACACTAAACTGACGAGTAATTTGACACTAATTACCACCATAAACGATTCAGCGAATCGCATCATCCTGATACTAACAAGCTAATATCTACTAACAGTCGCGTTAGTCTGGTGTCACACGTAGCACTTATATCTGATTGAATGAAAATTATTGGACGGAAAATTATTATTCTGGTTCGACACCTACCTCAACTCTTTGAATAAAAAATGTCTGAAAACGGATATTTCGTAACGTAAATTGAGATTGAACCAAAATAGTGATTTTCTTTATCCACCATCCGACGTGACGTTAACATTCTAATTTTTCTCATGCATGGGCTCCGTCGCCTCTTCGTGTTGCGACAACGTCGACGTGATCGAAATTGCGCGGACTAATTACGAACGATAAACAAACAAAAACTGGGTCGGTGTGATTACTATAATTTCGATAAATTTCCTGGCTCTGATCGATTCGTTCGACCATAAGACGAGAGGATATGCGATCCCGATACCGAATGGACTTGTCGTAGCGGAACGTGCATCGATAAAGTCCTGAAATGCAACGGATTGGACGACTGTGGGGATCGCTCGGACGAGCAGACGTGTCGTAAGTCATCTTCTTCTTCGGAAAAACCGATTCTTTAGCTTCCGGTTCTTTCCTGAAACCCCAGATAGCTTCGAGCTTCGTTGGTTCTTCCAACCATCCTCTGTGAATTACTACGTGTACTCAGCTTCTTCCGGGCTCTGAATCATCCACACATTCGGCACGGCGAAGCGGAACGCGGTACTTGATCGAGGAAAGATATCTTCACTAGTCGATCTCTATTCGCTTCCCTTTGCCATCCCCAATTAAAACGGGATGTGATAACTCTCGATGTGTTCTGCATTTCCGAACTTCGTCAGTCTCATGTTCGTCCACTTTTTGTCGTACCTCTGTCGTCTGCGTCTGTCTCTATACTTCTGACATTCTTACATGTGTACTTGAGCTAAACGCCTCGGTTTCTGACATTAGACGGATTTCAGCTAAGGTTATTCGTTTCTGAATCAGGGAAAATAACTTCTAATCGGCAATGATGGGATTCATTGGATGAATCGATGCTTCTTAGGCGAGGAACGCGATCATCTTTTCAATCTATAATTCGATGAGTAATTGAATGACAATCTTTTATTCGAGCCTAGAGCAGCTGCTAGTTTCTGACACTCAATAATTGCTGTACGCTAGTTTCTGACTCCACTGCGACCCTAGTTTCTGACACTCGGCTCGCTACAGCTAGTTTAGTCTTTCGAGTCGCGGTTCGTTCCAATAATTATCAGATGAGATCTCATAGTGCCTATAAATGCAACAAATATTCACGTTGACCGAGTCGAATGTGTCTGTTTCAACGAATTGAACGTCTTTACAAAAAGAAACTATTGAGATTACGTCTCTCTTGAATATAAGAGTCAGAAACTAGCGCAACGCTGGAATAAATGGAAAACCGAAAGGACCCGGTTTTGACCCTTTCTTGATGCATGACGAACTTCGAGGTCACTTTCAGTCACCAATAACACGTTTTTGGATTAGATTTTGGACCATAGCGTACACTGAATGGTTTACCTTTCCTCCTTGATAATTATTTTCCATCAACTAATAGTGATATTGTAGAATAAAGTGGAAAAAAAGGCCGAGGGATAAGAAACCGGGGCGCTTACGTTATCTGTCTCCTCTACAATTATGTGCTGCAAAGTCGTCAAAATGTCCAAATGGTGATTGTCAAATTGGGGGATCGTGATTCGTTGTCAAAGACATTGTCATATCTACAGAAATGGATTGTTACGTTTATTGCAGCATGCACCGAGGCCCAGTTTATGTGCGGTAACGGATTCTGCATTCCGAAACATCAACGATGCGACAAAACCAACAATTGCCAAGACAAAACCGACGAGATGAACTGTGATCAACGTACGGTTTATTCAACAAATTCGATAAAAGTTCTTCCCATTTCAACAATTTATATCCAAGACTGAATGACAGGAACTGTTGTCACCCTCTACTCCATAATCACCGTCGCAAATCGCACCTCGTATATCTACTCCGGTTACAGTCGAATGAATTATCCTCTTGTCATGATGCACAGATCCCATATTTGCCTGTTATACCCGATAACAAGCATGCCGTTGAACAACAATAGCCTTTATATAGTTTACGAACGTTAAAACCTTAACCCCGTTTTTCCACACTAGCCTAAAGATAGAACATTAAAGTTCATGTGATTATCGTTAATCGTGGAAATAGTTACCACATCAAACGTACTTCAACGGATATTGTAAAGTATGCAGGTACCGATGTACACATGGTGATTGTTCAGATTGATTCATTATCCGACGGTTCTTCAAGTACTCCTTATTTGTTTTTTTATGATTTATGTACATTCTCGCATGTCCATTTTCGAATATAACCCAGTTTTTCCATCACTTGCATAACTCGCTAATTTTTCTTGCAAAATAACGTAATAGGCCATTTTTCTACGGTTCGTTTAAACTCCGTAGCTGCAGCAGCTGTTATGTGATCAGTTTTTAAAAGAAATTAGTTCCGTCACATTATGCATATAATTATACAGTTCGTTATAATTACCACGATTTTGAATCCTTGAATTCAGACTATTTTTTTTGTTATCTCTAACATACAACGATCTCAAAACCCAATAAATTGATGATACTTGGACATGCGAGGAAGTCGATATTCGTCGATTGATTCCAAAGAATTGTAAAAATTTTTATCACCGTCCAACTGGTTCGAATATGTACGAGGAATAGCAGTGAATAATCGACAGCGTCTGTGAAGCACTCGTTCATTCATTTTTTGAAAACTAGACTTTTCAACATTTTCTAGTTTCTTGTTGAAGTTTGAAATATCGTTTCACGTCGTTGACGAATAATCGCATCGCTCTCCGAGAATTCGAGCCAGCTGGTATGGTAAAAAAAGTGTTTAAATTTATTTTCTGTTTTCCACAACTCTAGCATTATGCAACGAGTCCCAATTCGAGTGTGCGAGTGGGGATCAGTGTATCAATGATACTCAGTTCTGCGATGGTATACCAGATTGTCGCGACGACTCAGACGAAAACGATTGTCCGGGTACTGTTATCATTTTATCATCATCATCATCGTATGTTAATAACGATAAATAACCTATTAAAAAAAAGAACATTCTGAAAGGATCACACGCAGAAACAAACATACCTTTGACATAATTTGAACCCAAGATACGACAGGACCTCGATGATAACCGGTTCTCTAAATTTCAGACCGCGTATGTCCTGCTGGAGACTTCAGATGTAACGACGGTACTTGCCTCAGTGGAGGTTCTCGGTGTAACGAGATCGCAGAGTGTCCAAATGGCGAAGACGAACTCAACTGTGGTAAGTGGAGATTAGGAAATACATAGAGTGATATCGACAAGTAGGGAAAAATTGTGATAACCAATCGTAGGATGTAAGATAACAACGTCGATCCATTAGGTGGCGAAGAAAACGCTGATTTTCTACATACCGGATGTTAGTGTTAAGAACTTGGACAGCGATATCGCGAGGCGAACTCTCGCAGTGTGGATGTAGCCACGTGGAGAGTTCCATCAGCCTCGCTCGAAGGAGCAGAAATTTTCTATCACATCGCGCTGACCGTCTTCGGTCGATCTTGAAAAATCTTTACCGAGCGAAATTTGATAAATGAGAGAGCGACGATACGACGGTATCGAAACTCTGTAGAAAAAAAAAAAAAACTGAGTGACTTGGGATCAAACTCTTACAGTATATTCATATCATACTTACATTCATTCACGCTTTCACGATCCCCTCTTTCCAGCTAGTAAAATAAATAACCCTCGAAACGAATGAGCTTCGCTACAGCAAAAAGCTTTGTCGATTCAAAATTGAAAAACAAACAAAACACCCCCAGTGTAAAACCCCAACCGCTTTTGCTTTATGTATCATCATCGCAGAAATCTAGGTGTTCGATTACGCCCCGAGTAATTTTGTGATTAACAAGAATCCATATTTCATCCACGGCTTTTTGTATCGAAGAATAATAAAGACTCGGTCGAGTCTCGCGGCAAGTAAATTCGCCTGGCGCGAGACTCGACCTGTCCATAAAATCGAGGAGAACCCAGACCCCCGAGGTTTAAAGAATGGGAGTATGGTGTGTGGAGCAGGTTGTGGCCCCAGGGAGTTTCGCTGTATGGACGGTACTTGCATCCCGGAGAACTTGCAGTGCAACGGATCAGACGACTGCCCCGACGGATCCGACGAAGGCTGCGGTAACTATTGCTCATCCGTCATAACCCACACTCTCCCACATCGCACACGCACCCCATGATCAACACGCGACTCACGGACACGGATGTCTTCGTTGCCACCGTGCATGTCTACTCCTGGAGGGAATCGATACTCTTATTGATTCAGTCGCTCTGATTAGGAAGCATTTTTTTACATTTTTATCACAACAAAATTTTCCCTTCAGGTTTAGAGATAGAAATGCAGTGGACACACTTCACCAGAATAATCACAGGCCATTCACCGGTCATTTACACACTAATCTGCATAACCGTATTTTTTTTTTTCCTTGAATCATCTCATTTTTTCTTCATCACCACCTTTCGTTGGGAACGCGGTAAACAGATCCGTGCAAATATAAATCACCGAAATTGAGCGACCAGATACGATGTCAACGCGCATTGAAAGGCTCCGCGTGCGGAAAAATGGTCTCCAACGTCGTGACGTTTGGGTCCATTGCCTACATGAAGCTGAACTGTAAAAACGTAATCGATGATTACTACCTGGGAAACGATTCCATACGATTCTACCAAGACAAATCTGCTGACAACGAAGTCTCGAATAGCGTCGAGAAAGAGAATCCAGACACGGAAATCGAGATTTTCGCCTATAAATCGGATGTAGAAGTGTTGAACCGGACCAAAACAACTGGCAGCAGTTGGAAACACGATCGGAATACCTCGACTAAGAAGAGGCTGAACCTCGGTCCGGTGGAGCAGGAATCTTTTGATCGGGGGGTAAAGGGGTGTCGGGTAAATTGTCTGATCGATTCTATGCGGCAGCGTGAGAGGGCTGGGTACGCTAACAGCCGTGAGGCGAGGGTCGAAAGTGACAGGAATCTGAAGCTGATTAGGTGTTTGAAAGAGGCTGGGAACCGATCGAGCGAGGAAGACTGCTTCATGGTCCACGTGATATTCAGGGCCAAACAACTCGAGCATCTGAGACTGGCGTCTGATCGCGAGAGACGTGGCATCGTGGCGGATAACTACTTCGAAAAGTATAAAGTGCGGGAGAAATATACCCCGGCTACGACGAGGGCTACGACTCCCAAGGCTGTTTCAGTCACGGAAAAAATTATCAAAGTAGACCGCAGTCCGTGGACCCACGAAGCCTTCAGAGATCGAGGTCCGTGGGAACCGATATACGAGAATGAGTGCAAGTTCAGGTGTGAGGACCACTGGGTTAGACTATACGTCGAAATGTCGAAGGAGGTGGGACCCGATTCGAGGGAGAGGGGGACGACATCGGCGACGATCTCGAAGGAATCTACCGATAATGACGATTTCGATAACGTAGCTTGGACCTCGACGAGTCGTTCCGAAGATAAGTCGACCGATGATGGACTCGAGTCTCCGGATGGGCAGGAGAATGCGATCAAGGATGAGAGCATAGAGTACGGGTTATCGAATGAATCGAAGTCGACTAGCGTCCCTCATGATCATGGAAGCCAGGATGAGCAGGGATCCGAGGAACGAAAGAGTGACGAGAGCCATAGAAAGAAGCACAAACACAAAAGCCATAAAAAGAAGGATAAACATGAACGGAAACACGGTAAGGCAAAGACGACTACGACGACTGAACGGACGAACTCCAAGTTTGAAGACTATGATGACGATCATCTGGGATACGACAGAAGTGATTCAAGCAGTGATGATACAGACTTGGAGACCACTCACAGAAACGACGTGCAGTCTACCACTGAGGGTACAAATTCGTGGGACAGCGATTGGTCCACTTCAACAAGTAGCAGTAGCGAAAGATCATTCGAAGAGAACTCAGGTGAAGTAGAGATAACGAGTACTACTCCTAGAAACGACTTGCAGTCTACTACTCAGGGTAAAAGTTGGTGGTCTTGGCCCATTTGGAAAGATGGCGATGGCGCGAAATCATCATCACAGAATTCGGAACCGGAGTTTGGCCACAGCGGGAATTCCGTAGAACTCGACGATTCTAGAGAAATAGTTCGAAACGACAATTCTGTTGGATCATACGAGACGTCGAGTGCTCGTGGAAGGAAGAAGAAGAAGAAGGGGAATGGAAAAAGTAGCGAAAGATACCGTGAAAGAATAACGTCCACCGAGGTCACGACCCAGGCTACAACGACGGAAGGGTATAGCGAGAGTCCGTGTCCTGACCCTGAGCAACATCTTTGCGGCGACGGGATGTGCGTTGACTATGACAATGTCTGTGATCGAAACTACGACTGCGATGACCACACGGACGAAGACGACTGCGATTTTTTTTTCAAAAATCTCGAGGGATACGATTACGGGTTGGACGGAGAGGAAACTCCGACGAAGAGCTATCATGCAGAGCAGGAAACCACTACGAGCGACTCAAGGTCGTCGACCACTGACATAATCACAACCACTGACACAAGCAAACCTCCAACTGTTACCAGAAAGAAGGATCCATGGAGCCTACTTGCATACTCTTGGTGGGGAGATGGCTCCACTTCGGCGGAAGACGAATCAGACAAACAAACTACAAAACATCCAGCAACAACCATCGGTTCGGACGAATCTGAGGAGAAACCATCCACGACTGAGAAAAATGATTCGAGATGGTCATGGATGGGATCGAGAGAAGATTCTTCGTCTGGGAAAGTGAGTAATGAGATTACTACGAAGTTGGAAGACGAATGGATGAACAGCGCTCTCAGAGTGACGGCAGGTCTTACGAGTACCGTCAGCGAATCGTTAACGACGACGACAAGCGAGCCAACGACACAAAACTACGCGACCACGAGGAGGAGGCCGGAGGAACGGTTGAAGGAGAACTACAACGCTTACAACTTCACATTCGAGGGATACGACCACTCGAGGAACTATGGGAGAGGAAACCCTTATGCCAGACGTCCTGGTCACATGGAGCTCGGAAGACAACGCATGGAATTGATAAGGAATCGAAAACAAGAAGAGGAACAGAGACGGATGAGGGAAGAGCAGGAGCAGTATCGAATGAGGGACGAGATCGAAAGACGTAAGTGGGAAATGGAGAGACAGAGCCACGAAATACTTGAAAAATTGAGGAGGATTAACTACGTCGCGTCGAGGCGGAATCACAACTACCACAGAATACCGCCACCTGCCCGGACACAGGACAACCAGAGGGAAAGAATAACCCAAGGTAGACCCACTAAGGAGCTGCAAATGTGACGTTTGTAATGGGACCGTCGATTGATGCTGTACAGTTGAAAATAGGCTTATGGGGATCAAACAACGACGGAATGCTGTCAATGTGTTCGATGAACATTCATGGATACTCGTAAGGGAAATGTGGAGTCCGCTTCCTTCCTTCTGTCTTAGATACTCTTTAAGGTGTTTGTTACGTCCTCGTGCTCGTCTTGGGCTGATCATCCGTTTTTGCTCATCATCACCAGACATATCACCGCACTGTACATATGCAGAAGCCAGAGGGTAGCCCATTCTGACCATGAGCAGAAGATGTGCGCGTCTTCCGAATCGGCTGCCCTCCGGGCCGACCTTCTTCCCGACACATTCCCACATTTCGATATCCAATCCCGAGTCGTATGGCCAGCCATTAACCCAGTACTTAAACCCTCCGTTTACTGTGCCATAGCCATAGCCTACTGCACGTAACCCGGTACCAGTAGAGTTGGGGTTTTGTACAACGCCAGTGCGGCATATGGCTACCATTCTACCTGGTACACGGTTATGAAAGACCTAAAATTAGTGCTTTGAAGTATCTATAGATAGCTGATCTTGAGCCGTTGACCCATGCGTATTTGGGTACACACGTAAATTCATTTGAATATCGTTCAGATGATTTTTGTGTGTCTGTTGTACCTGTCCAAAGCTGCTTTTCTGTGTCTATGTGTACGACAAGCTACCTACTCGTAACATTCTATGTATATATAAAATCTACATAACGAACACGTACGCCTCTGTATAGAAGCCTCGCTTCGTGTGCAGCTATAACGCCGTCATGTTTCATTGTGCTCTGAAGTTACCCAAGCAGCCATGCTACATTTTTTTTCGAGAACAGAATAAAGACGGCTCCAAATCAGTTTACCGAGAGGGAAATGACGTAGATGTCACGACTTCCTAAATTTGTTCATCATTTCCCTCTGGTTTATTTTTTTTTCGATTTTTTTTCTTGTTTTGGTTGTCACGGTTTACGGACGACAACGTAGGTATGGCTGATTGTCCCGCGATGGACTTCACCTGCAGAGATGGCTCTTGCATACCTCAAAGCTCGGTTTGCAACGGCATCGACGACTGCCCCGTCGCCGAAGACGAGCTTCACTGCGGTATAAATACGTTCTTCAAATTTATTTCTATATCTGCTATGCTGTTTCATGCCTGTGTTAAATGCCCAGCTGCCACCGTGGCCTGCTATCTCGTTTATTCTCGTTTCTCACTGCATTTGGGTTTATGGCACACGAATCAGCGACCGGTGAAAATGATGCTGGGAATACAATTCAATTCTATGACCTAAAAGAACTTGATTTCGCAACTTTTCAGAGAACACAAAACTGAAAATGAACAAATGTTGTCTAATAGTCGTCGTAAAGATGACATACACAACACTTTTTGACGTTTAAATGTTGTCCAAGTCCAAAAGATGTCTTAAATATCTAATAGTCGTCGTAAAGGTGACATATACAACACTTTTTGACGTTTAAATGTTGTCCAAGACCAAAAGATGTCTTAAAGATGTCATTTGGACTTTAGACAACATTCAGACGTCAAGAAGACGTAAATGAAAAATGACTGTATGTTGTCTAATAGTCGTCGTAAAGTTGACATATACAACACTTCTTGATGTCTGAATGTTGTCTAATTGTAAGTCCAATTGACGTCTTTGAGACATCTTTTGGACTTGGATAACATTTGGACGACAAA